>JAVJIF010013222.1:0-118640 GCA_038442645.1 Agave tequilana
TCCTTGGAGACAAGGACAGTAGAGCTTGGGGATGCCATTGATGCTTCTAGTCGTGCTCTTCTTGACGCTGCGGACAAAATTGAAAAGGCCAAGGAAATGATCAGGAAGGCTAATCTTCTTTTGTCCAAGGCTGAACCAGTGCGTCTTGAAGAGACTACTCGGCTCGAACAGCTTAAGGCCCAGAATGATGAAGTCTTGCGGCAAGAGCTAGCTCCGAGGCAACCTTGGTTGAAGTTAAAGCTCGCTTGGCCCAGACAGCGAGCTTTAATGAGGCCGAGCTGAGGTCGCAGGCGCTTATTAGGGCTTCTGAAGAGAGGAAGACTAGGTTGGCGACTCTTGAAGGACAGATCAGGTCCTATGAAGCACCATCATAGTTTGTAATATGTGCCTTCATGTATCCCTCTTTTGGAATCAATAAAGAATGATTTTATTTTGACTCCCCTGTTGCATTTTCAACTTATTTCATCTTCTGAATTCTCGCTTTCAAGTTGTACTGCAGCCATTTGAGAAAATAGTCCTTACTGGACTAAAAGGTGAGACTTGGCTATCTGTCGGTTCAGAGGTCGCAATGACGTAACCGATTAAGAAGCCACCAGCAACGAAGTAGTCCTTGACGGACTGAAAGATGAGACTTGTCTTTCTGCTGGTTCAGAGGTCGCAATGACATAACCGATTGAGAAGCCGCCAAGCTCGAAGTTTTGTCGTATGATGACAAAGAAATAGTCCTTGCCGGACTGAAAGATGAGACTTGGCTATCTGCTGATTCAGAGATCGCAATGACATAACCGATTGAGAAGCCACCAAGCTCAAAGTAGCCCTTGACAGACTGAAAGATGAGACTTGGCTATCTGCCGGTTCAGAGGTCGCAATGACATAACCGATTGAGAAGCCACCAAGCTCAAAATTCCGTCGGGATTTGGAAGGAATTGTCAGAGGTATATTGTTAACGTGACAACCCGAAAAGTCCACCAAAGACTGAGTGGGACTCAAGAATTTGCTGGGGAGTTAGGAGATGAATCCCATAGAAAATCAAATGTCAGAGGTTTAATGTTAACGTGATAAAAAGAAACTTTGTAGGAATTCGGAAAGCAATTTGTCAGAGAAAATGAGGAGATCACTGTCATAGGTTTAATGTTAACTTAACAACGAATGGATGCCAGAGGTATACTGTTAAACATAGCATGAAAGGGGTCTCGTTCTGGCAGAGAGAAACGAGGAAATCACTGTCATAGGTTTAATGTTAACTTAACAGCGAAATGGATGCTAGAGGTATACTGTTAAACATAGCATGGAAGGGGTCTCGTTCTCACAGAGAGAAACGAGGAAATCACTGTCATAGGTTTAATGTTAACTTAACAGCGAAATAGATGCCAGAGGTATACTGTTAAACATAGCATGAAAAGGTCCCGTTCTCGTAGAGAGAAACGAGGAAATCACTGTCATAGGTTTAATATTAACTTAACAGGGAAATAGATGCCAGAGGTATACTGTTAAACATAGCATGAAAAGGTCTCGTTCTCGTAGAGAGAAACGAGGAAATCACTGTCATAGGTTTAATGTTAACTTAACAGCGAAATGGATGCCAGAGGTATACTGTTAAACATAGCATGGAAGGGGTCTCGTTCTCGCAGAGAGAAACGAGGAAATCACTGTCATAGGTTTAATGTTAACTTAACAGCGAAATGGATGTCAGAGGTATACTGTTAAACATAGCATGAAAGGGGTCTCGTTCTCACAGAGAGAAATGAGGAAATCACTGTCATAGGTTTAATGTTAACTTAACAGCAAAATGGATGCCAGAGGTATACTGTTAACATAGCATGAAGGGGTCTCGTTCTCGCAGAGAGAAACGAGAAATCACTGTCATATGTTTAATGTTAACTTAACATCGAAATGGATGGAAAGATCTTTATATGTGGTCTTACCATTCTATAAATGAGAATTGGTAAGTGATTTTGGAGAGGGAATCAAATAGGAACAGGTCCCTTAGGATTTTTAGCAAATCCTCAGCTGTCAACGAGTTTGATATGCCTTTACCAACTACCGTTTGAGTCGGGCTAGCTATGTTATTCCCCTCAGCATGATGAGTTGTCGAGGACTCATGTTGGGCTGAAAGGCCAACATTTTCCTCTATCCTTAACCGTTAAAGGTGTTGGATCATGTGGTTAGTTTATGTAACCTTGATTCTCCTTTGAGACAACCAGTGTATGACCAGGTTCCTACGGTTTATGGTTGTATGCTCTCGTTTGGAGGAGAGAGGGGCACTCCCTGTGCGTACCTTGGATTTGAAGGTCATGATTAGAGGTGTAATGTTAACTTGATCATGAGAAGGATCCTTAATCAAGGATAATACTTCTTTAAGAACTTGCCATTGATCGGCATCATGAGTAAATCACCATCTGAAGTCATAAGTGTTGGCCCAAAGGCCCATCACTCTAGTTTTAATGATGATCAACTCATGTAGTTATTGTACTAATGATCTTGTGTTTAATTAGTGACAGATTTATGATCAAGATCTTAGTAGGTGCATAGCTTCAACAAAGGATTTAAAGTCAAGTTTTGGAGCTAGCACGGTTTGATCCAAGAGCCATTGGATCGTGTTTAGACCAAGTCAAGAAGATGAGAAGGCTTCAAGTGAAGACTTCAAGAAGATGAAGACTTGTGTTTAGGTTTGTTTTTAGTAAGATTTTGTTTTAGATAAAATGTAAAGGATAGAATAGTTGGTGGATTGCTCAAGTATATCATATACACACGCACTCTTGATAGTTTTATTTTTTACAAAAGATTTTCTATTTTAGAAAATACAAGTTTGGTTTTTGGTATTCTAGTTTACATGTTTTATCCAAAATCATGTTTAGAGTATAATGTCAAAAACATATATATTTCACCATATTTGTGTAGTGGATCATATCCATACACTCTATGCCTTCAAAGTTGTTTAAATATCTTGTATTTGTATTTGGAGAAGTTTTGAAAAGATAGTTTTAGAAAAACCAATTTTGGAAAATACTATTTTCATTTGAGCCAATTTTTCCATATCACAAAAATAGTTCAAATTATTTGTAACATGCCTTGATTTTGTGCAAGCATGTTTGTTTATCAAAGTATATTGGTAAAACTATTTTTGTAGATTTTTCAGTATTTTATGGGATTTTATTTCAACCAAAAAGTCATAGTTTTAAATCCCTTAAAGATTTCTGTCTGGCTTCAGCCGGTCGATCGGACGATCGACCGCAGCCTGAAGTCGGTCGACCGGACTGGTCGACCGACGTGCACAAACGTGCACGCCTTTGTGCACTGGAGGGCCGGTCGACCGAGACGGTCGTCCGCCAGAGAGCTTGTGCTCTCTGGAAAACCCCGGTCGACCGAGCGGTCGACCGACAGAGAATTTGTTCTCTGTTCCAGAGGCTCGGTCGACCGGGCCGGTCGACCGCTACCCCAACGGTCGGATTTCTGACCGTTGCCGTCGACCGGGCCGGCGGTCGACCGACAGCTCTGTCAGACCCCAACAGCTAGTTTTTCTAGCTCTATAAATTGGGGCATTTGGGGCTGTTTTGATTAAGATTTTCAAGTGAATTTTTCACCAGTTTTCCCAACTCTTTTAAGAGGTTTTCTCCACATATTTGAGAGCAAATATTTTCAATCAAAAGGAGAGTTTTATCAAGAGTGTTTAAAAGTGATTTCTTGAGTTTTTCCTCCACCATTTCCATCCTAGTTTTCTCACACAAACACTTGAGCTATCCATTGACATTCATCCTATGGGAGTGTTGTAGTGAGATTGTTTTTAGGTGATCAAAGTGTTGTGATCACCAAAGACTTTTCTTTGTACTTGAGGAGGCGGACAAGTGTGTTCGCGGTGTTTTTCGAGTTCGGGTGCGAACTTGTTGTTTGAGGTGCGGCCTCGGCGAGCTTGTGGGCTTGCGGTGTGTACGGACTAGAGAGAGTCCAAGGAGTTCTAGTGGGAACTCGTTGTAGGTGTTGCGGCACCGAGTGATCCGGTGGGATCGATTATAGTGGAAATCCTTCGTGTGTCGAAGGCGGGGATGTAGAGCAAGGGTGCTCGAACCTCGAAACAAATCCCTTGTGTTTGTGATTGCTCACTCTCTCTCTCTCTTTGTCTCTTGTTTATATCTTGCATGCTTAAATTGTGCTCATCTTTATATGCTTGATATACCTTGTGTGCTTTATTGTATATGCTTGGGGATTGTTTGCTACACTTGTATTTAACCAAGAGAGCCAACGCGGCACCTCAACCCTTATCTAGGGGAATCTAGAGGAGTTAGTCCCAGAGCCCTTCACGGGAATTCGGCTACACTCTTGTGTTAAACTTGGTGTTTAGTTTAAGAGTTTAGTTTAGGTCATAATAGTTTTTAATTCCGCATTATTTGGCATTTAGTGACCATTAGATTAGCCATCACCTATTCACCCCCCCCTCTAGTGATTCTACAATAAGGCGATATGCTCCGTTTGAATAGACTGTTTCTATTACAAACGGTCCCTCCCATTTGGGCTGAAATTTGCCTTTGATTTTGTGCGTCATGATCATTGGTCGTCTGACGGCTAAAACCAAATCTCCTTTCCAGAAGACTCTTTGTTTAACCTTCTTATTGAAGGCTTTTAAGATTCGAGCTTGATACAACTCGATGTGTTGTTGAGCTTATAGCCGCTTCTCATCTAGGGCTTTGAGCTCTTGAAGACGTAACCGATCATTGTCCTCTGATGTGATCTTAGTCATTAAGGCGACTCGTAATGACGGCATCTGGATTTCCAACGGTATGACTGCTTCACACCCGTACACCAGGGAAAAAGGTGTATTGCCTGTCGGAGTCCGAACCGTGGTTCGGTAGGCCCAAAGACATTCACCAAGCTTTTCATTCCAATCTCTCTTATTCGAGGAGACGAACTTTTTGAGTAACTTGATGATCGTTTTGTTGAATGCTTCCGCCAAGCCATTAGCGACAGGATTATAGGCAGTTAAAGTCACATTCTGAATTCGGTATTTATCGCAGAATCGATAGAATACCTGGCTTATGAATTGGGGACCGTTATCATAGATGATCCACCTAGGGACACCAAACCGATGAATGACATGGTGTTTGATGAAATTAACCACGTTAGAAGTTTTGACTTCAATCAGTGGTATGACTTCTGCCCACTTTGAAAGTAGTCGGTTACTGCCAGGATAAACCGGTGACCTTTCGTTGAAGAGGGGCTTATTGGCCCTATGACATCGATTCCCCATGCTTCACATGGCCATGAAGCAACAGTTGGATGGAGCAACTCTGAGGGCTGATGTATGAAGTCTGCATGGATTTGGCATGCTTTACACCTTCGTGCATATTGGATGGTATCGGCTATCATGGTTGCAATCTGTCTTTAAGTTTTGGACCTGGCTGATGAGCTCCACAAATGCCGTCGTTGCTTCTTTAAGCACTTCCTGTGCCTCTGAATTAGAAAGGCAACGAAGGAGGACACCATCATATGAACGACGATAAAGTGTCCTCAGAGTTGGATCATAGTAAAAACGGAGAGACCTTCGTCTGATAGATGCCGCTTCTTTAGGATCGTCTGGCAACAGACCATGTAGAGCATAGTCGATGAGAGAAAATCGCCAATCTCCCAGCTCAAGATCCGTCGAGATATTATAGACCTCTCTGGTTCTTAACATATGTTTAGAGCAGACAAGGCGTCGAGTCGCCACTGTAAGGTGATACTCGGTATCGACTGGCAGGGCTAGTGTTGTTACTAATGCAGCAAGTTAGTATTCTGAGATCGAGATACATGTCCGATGTAAGAGCCATCAAACAGATTAGCCAATTCGATGACTGTGTGATAATAAGGCACCAAATCCTCGTGACGGACCTCATATTCGCCTTTAACTTGATTGATAGTCAGTTTTGAATCGCCGTAAGCTTCAAGGTAGGGTACCCCCATTCCGTGGGCGAGCTGAAGACCAATGAGTAGAGCATTATATTCCGCTACATTGTTAGAGCATGATTCCGTTAGAGAAAATACTCTAGGAAGGATATGATTTTGTGGAGAGATAAACAACCCCCATGCCGGCAATGATCCTACCTTTAGGGCCTATTCGTGATGCTCCATCGAAGAACATCTGCCAAACTTCATCCTCTGAAGTTACATTAGATTCGAAGACTTCATCTAGAATATCTTCATGAAGTTTTGAGTGTTCCGGAATCGGATGAGCAGCTAAGAACTCTGCAAGGGCCTGTGTAACGCCCCGATCCGGCGGGTACGGAGACGTTACTGCGACGTATATACGCAGGTCAGAAATACCCTCACGTATATACGCTAAGCATCAGTACAGGCAAGAATCAGAGTACGGAAGTAAGTGGTGCATTATACATTCCAACATATGAGTACAATTACAAAGTTATCACCAGAGGTGATCCAATATTACATGAATATTACATCACTGATATGCGCAATTGCGAGATTACAAGAGATGTACAAGTATAAACAGTACACAGGCACTCATGAGTTTACAAAAGGAAAACTCGAGAGGCACACAAGGGGGCCTGGAAGGATAGAGCTCTGGATGATCTGCTGGAGATCCCCGTACCACCGCTGCGCATTACAGGTCAACAACTGGGAATCTACAAGCTCCAAGCTCCGGCATGCTCCAAGCTCCAGGACCTGGACATGAGGATCCAGGGGAGTCAGATAGAACTCCCCAGGCGAGTGGTGATACAATGCCAAGTGGTGAGCATAGGTAAGCATGCAGGAGAAAGTAGATATAAAACAAGTGATATCAAGCAGGAACTACTCATGGTATAATAAGATAAGAGAAGGTAAAGAGGTGAGAAGTAAAGTAGATAGGCAACACCATAAAACCGATAAAAACCGAATAAAGCCGATTACGAGCAAAACCGATTGTACAAGCTTAGGTCACGGCCCCATGAGACTAGTACCTCGAAGGAATAATCCAAACAAGGAAACTCTCATCTATATACCTTTATCCCATGTTACCGTAATCCAAGTGCGTACAACCCGAGTTATAAAGCAACACATCAAATTACATAATGGTCATAACAGGAGTACATAACAGGAATAACAGGAATCATAACAAGCATAACGGGAGTTCATAACAGGCATAACAGGATACATAGTTGGCATCTTTTTATTATTACTCGTCTGACCCATATATCTAGGTATGTGTCCTGGTGTACATCTCACACACATACATCCATATATAAGCAAGCCGAGGTTTGTTACTGAAAGATGATGAAGAACTGATAGCTCCTCTTATAGTAGTTCCCGACCGCCCGGGACACAGCCATATGGGGGCCTTAAATCCCCCTAACACGCATCTTCTGAGGGCCTTAAATCCCCCTAACACGAATCGTCAGTTCTGGTATTCCACTACTATAAGCAAGGCATCATACCGGCATCCATCACTTCCTCCCATTCCCCGTGCAAGTTGTCCTTTTTATGGCTTGTTAACAATATTATCAGATTACGGGAATAAGTAGGATCATAACTTGTCATAACAGGAATCATAACGGGAATCATAACAGGAATCATAACAGGCATAACAGGAGTACATAACAAGAGATCAGGTACTACATTCCCGTAAGGTGATAATCAAGAGTAAGAGTTATTCATCTAACAGGTATCAGGTTTTATCAAGCCAAAGACAAGTGTTCATGACAGGGGGTATAACATGAGTTAGTATCAAGTAGTAGTATGTCAGGTGTCAGGTGATAACATATCAGACAGGTATATGCCAGCTTGTATCTGGCGATGGTAGAGTGATAGTTGAGTAACATCAAGTGGAGCTGAGCAACTGAGTAATAGTTGGGTAACATCAAGTGGAGTTGAGCAATTGAAGGCACGTGATCAATACAAAATCCATGGGAAGGGTCTATTTCTAATAAAGGGATCAAACACAGCAGTCAGCCAATTCTAGTCGACTAGGGAAAATAAGTAGTCGACTAGAGAAGGAGTTAGTCGACTATAGAGGAGGACCAAGTCGACTAATAAGGCCGCGTCTCATAGGGCCGCGTCTTCAGAAAAAGTTAGTCGACTAGGAGTAAAGGAGTAGTCGACTAATAAGGTCGCGTCTCGTAGAGCCGCGTCTTCAAGAAAAGGTTAGTCGACTAGGAGTAAAGGAGTAGTCGACTAATAAGTCACGTCTCGTAGAGCCGCGTCTTCAAGAAAAGGTTAGTCGACTAGGAGTAAAGGAGTAGTCGACTAATAAGGTCGCGTCTCGTAGAGCCGCGTCTTCAAGAAAAGGTTAGTCGACTAGGAGTAAAGGAGTAGTCGACTAATAAGGTCGCGTCTTCAGAAAAAGGGTTGCGTTTCAATGAGTTAGTCGACTAGGATAAGGGGTAGTCGACTAATAAAGGGTTCAAGTCGACTAATGACTGGGTCAAGTAGACTAACAGAGTGCAAACAGAGAGCAGAACCTGACTTTTGAGGGTTTGTGTTTGTTGATTATCTTGCATGATATAAAAATTCAAGTATGAGAATAAGTTGTCCAAGTCTTTGGCGAGGAAAACCACTCGCCTAAAAATGTTACTTTGAAGCCTTGTGCATCCGGAATAATCGTTGTCGTCAATTATCACCAAAACGATTACCGGAATAATCGCGAACGATTACCGGAATAATCTACAGCGATATTGTCGACGAAGAGAGCACGCCCCAATCCGAAAGGAGGGCACCGGCCTTAGAGTCTTGCCAACGGAGAAGAGCGCGGCCCCAATCCGAAGGAGTGGCCGGCCTTCACAAGGAAGGAGGTTGATGGTGCAAGTATAGTTCACTTTGAAAAATGGGATTTTGCAAACGATGTTACGGGGAGCGACGAGTTGGCTAGAATGAAAGAGCTCACCGAGGAGTTGATATTGGCGTGGTTCGTGGTGTCCAAGGAGGTGTAGGTGGTGGTGGAAATGGTGGAGAAGGTGGTGGTGAGAATGGATTGTTTGGTATTTTATGGTGAAAAAGAGGAGGAAGAAGATGTTATGGAGGTGTTGTTGTTGTTGGAAATGGAGGAGGAGATGGAGGAGAGAATGGTGGAGGATTTGGTGAAGGAGTGGTGGAGGAGATGGTGGTGGAAATAGAGGAGTGGTAGCCGGCCAGGGAGTGGGCTGCTGTTGGCCTCTCTGTTGGCTGCAAAAGAAGAAGAGAAATGAAGAGAGAGAGGAGTGGGGTATTTATAAAAGGTGGGAAAACATTATAATAATGTTGCCATTGCTTATCAAAGCAAAAGAGAACGCACCAATTAAGTTGCGTCTCAACAAGGCAATGGCTGCGTCCAGGCCAAAAGAACTGGACGCGGGGATGAAAGCCGCGTCCAGGAGGAAATGCAAAAGGCTGCGTTTTAACAAAGGACAAAGTCATAATGACTTGATTGGAATTGATTAGCAGTGCATTAAATGCAGCATGGGGAGGCGTGGAGAGGATCTCCGCATTAATGCAGAATCCCAGGTAGGTGAAAACTCGCGTTTGAGGAAGGAGGGAGAAAATGGAAAAAAAGAGAAAAGTGGAATATTAGGATAAATTCTCGTATCTGGAAAAATACCGAAAAACTCCGGAAAGGTCCAAAAATAACATAGCTTGAAAAGTTCCCCAAAAATTCTCAAAAATAACAAATATTATAAAAAGATTTTTGGTGAAATCGGTATTCAAAGATTCAATCTCAGTTTCAAATAAAATCCTGAAGTCAACAGTCAACCTCGGTATACACCGGATTGGCCGGATTTTTAATAAAATTAGAAAATCCTAGAAAATGTATTTGGATAGAAATATGATTTTAAGAAGTTGCAGGAAAGCCATTTCTTAAGATTCAACTCCGTTTGTAAATTAATATTCCGAGAGTCAGTCAGCGGTACTGGGCGACACCGGTTTTGAAGATTTTCAATTTAATTCAGGAAAATTTCAGAAAATCATAGAAAATCTAAAATATTGGAAAATAGTATTTAAAACTGAAATCGGTCAAATCGGAATAGTGAAAAGATCAAATGAGCAATTCACTAGGATCGGGTTCCCGGTTCAGATTAGGGCTGACTCCGAGTTCACGAATCCAGATCCAAGGTAAAACGATCATATAAACAATTCATAATACAAAACCAATACAGGAAGCAAATCGAAAAATACAATCGGAAATCTGAATACGCAACTAAGTACGTATTCCGGGAGCGGGGTGTACAATCCATCCACCTTACAAAAAATTGCGTCCTCGCAATTTCGATAAGGGGATGATGAACACAGGAGGGACCAGGATTGGCAATGAGAGAATGATAAAGTGGAATATTTACGAAGGATTACCAACTTAAAATACAAAAGGATCAGGGGTAGCGGTTACAGTGACATCCTCAAGGTTCCTGTTTCGGATACTGAGTTTCATATTCTGCTGCTGCTTCGTCTGATGCCTCTGCCGCCATGTTGTAGACTTGACCTCTACCATGATCTGCTCTAGTTCTCCTCCTCTCTGTAGATTCTCCTCTCTGGTGATCATATGCTGGGGCGGAAATGGAGCTCTTCGATCAACGGGTTCTGGGTTCCCTCTCAGTGGCGGGGCTGAAAGTACTGGTCGGACTGGTGCTGTATTTCCTATCCTTCTGAACAGGCAATCTCTTATAGCATGACTCCCTGTCCCACATGCTAAACATAGTCCATTGGCCATTCGACAATCTTTCCTATAATGTCCAGGCTTGTGGCAGAAATTGCATATGATCTGAGGAAGAGGAGGTTGGAATGGTCGCTTGACTATCGGGCCATTGATTATCCTAGCTGTATCTCCCTCATTCATCAACTGAAAGGGTCTCTTCACTGGCTTGTTCTGCACTTGGTTCTCACTCTTCTTCTCCAGTCCTCGTTCTACTTCACGGGCAATGGAGAGAACTTGGGAGTAAGTCTTCAGCTGTTGAGGAATAAGATACATCTGGACGTCCATCTTCAACCCTTGTTGAAACCTGCTCGCCCTTTTCTCTTCGTCTGCCACCATGTAGGGAGCAAATCTGCTGAGCCTCAAGAATTCAGTAGCATATTCATTCACTGACCGGTTGCGCTGCTGCAGGCGGATAAATTGTTCTTCCATGTCCCTTTGAGCTGTTGTAGGGAAGAATCTCTCGTAGAAACCTTTTGAGAATTGGTCCCACGTAATGGGTTTCTCCAGTGCTGCTTCTTCTGCCAACCACTAGGTTTTGGCCACATCTCTCAGCTGTATCTTGGCCACTTCCACTTGGTTCTCATCAGGGACTCGGGCCGCCTTCAAAAGATCTGTTGTGTCTATCAGCCACTGTTCTGCATCCAGGGGCTTCTCTGTGCCTGAAAAGATCGCCGGCTGTAATCTCCTGAAATCCGACACGTTGCCTGGCCTCTATTCTCGGGGTGCAACTAACAGTCCTTGACATAGAAGCTCTGTCTGCTGTTGTTGACTTTGCATCATCCCTTGAAGTATCCTCATCATACCATCATTGTCTCTGTTGGATCCGTCTTGAGAAGTATCGGCACCATTACGTGTCCCCCGTCTTTCCATATCTGAGTTGGTTGAAGTGGGTAACAAGAAGAAACTGGAAGGTAAAAGATTGAAGGTCTCAGGATTCAAGAAATGGATCAGAAGGAAGAGAAAGATAACTTTGCACTTGTAGTTGGACTGTATAACCAGGACTCAAGCATTCCAGTTGCAAATTTCTTTACCATTAATTTGCCGTCTGGACGTACTGAGGATGTAGAGCCTAGGCTCTGATACCACCCTGTAACGCCCCGATCCGGCGGGTACGGAGACGTTACTGCGACGTATATACGCAGGTCAGAAATACCCTCACGTATATACGCTAAGCATCATACAGACAAGAATCAGAGTACGGAAGTAAGTGGTGCATTATACATTCTAACATATGAGTACAATTACAAAGTTATCACCAGAGGTGATCCAATATTACATGAATATTACATCACTGATATGCGCATTGCGAGATTACAAGAGATGTACAAGTATAAATAGTACACAGGCACTCACGAGTTTACAAAAGGAAAACTCGAGAGGCACACAGGGGGGCCTGGAAGGATAGAGCTCTGGATGATCTGCTGGAGATCCCCGCTACCGCTGCGCATTACAGGTCAGCAACTGGGAATCTACAAGCTCCAAGCTCCGGCATGCTCCAAGCTCCAGGACCTGGACATGAGGATCCAGGGGAGTCAGATAGAACTCCCAGGCGAGTGGTGATACAATGCCAAGTGGCGAGCATAGGTAAGCATGCAGGAGAAAGTAGATATAAAACAAGTGATATCAAGCAGGAACTACTCATGGTATAATAAGATAATAGAAGGTAAAGAGGTGAGAAGTAAAGTAGATAGGGCAACACCATAAAACCGATAAAAACCGAATAAAGCCGATTACGAGCAAAACCGATTGTACAAGCTTAGGTCACGGCCCCATGAGACTAGTACCTCGAAGGAATAATCCAAACAAGAAAACCCTCATCTATATACCTTTATCCCATGTTACCGTAATCCAAGTGCGTACAACCCGAGTTACAAAGCAACACATCAAATTACATAATGGTCATAACAGGAGTACATAACAGGAATTACAGGAATCATAACAAGCATAACGGGAGTTCATAACAGGCATAACAGGATACATAGTTGGCATCTTTTATTATTATTACTCGTCTGACCCATATATCTAGGTATGTGTCCTGGTGTACATCTCAACACACATACATCCATATATAAGCAAGCCGAGGTTTGTTACTGGAAGATGATGAAGAACTGATAGCTCCTCTTATAGTAGTTCCCGACCGCCGCCCGGGACACAGCCATATGGGGGCCTTAAATCCCCCTAACACGCATCCTCTGAGGGCCTTAAATCCCCCTAACACGAATCGTCTGTTCTGGTATTCCACTACTATAAGCAAGGCATCATACCGGCATCCATCACTTCCTCCCATTCCCCGTGCAAGTTGTCCTTTTTATGGCTTGTTAACAATATTATCAGATTACGGGAATGAGTAGGATCATAACTTGTCATAACAGGAATCATAACGGGAATCATAACAGGCATAACAGGAGTACATAACAGAGATCAGGTACTACATTCCCGTAAGGTGATAATCAAGAGTAGAGAGTTATTTATAACAGGTATCAGGTTTTTCAAGCCAATGACAAGTGTTCATGACAGGGGGTATAACATGAGTTAGTATCAAGTAGTAGTATGTCAGGTGTCAGGTGATAACATATCAGACAGGTATATGCCAGCTTGTATCTGGCGATGGTAGAGTGATAGTTGAGTAACATCAAGTGGAGCTGAGCAACTGAGTAATAGTTGGGTAACATCAAGTGGAGTTGAGCAATTGAAGGCACGTGATCAATACAAAATCCATGAGAAGGGTCTATTTCTAATAAGGGATCAAACACAGCAGTCAGCCAATTCTAGTCGACTAGGGAAAATAAGTAGTCGACTAGAGAAGGAGTTAGTCGACTATAGAGGAGGACCAAGTCGACTAATAAGGCCGCGTCTCATAGGGTCGCGTCTTCAGAAAAAGTTAGTCGACGAGGAGTAAAGGAGTAGTCGACTAATAAGGTCGCGTCTCGTAGAGCCGCATCTTCAAGAAAAGGTTAGTCGACTAGGAGTAAAGGAGTAGTCGACTAATAAGGTCGCGTCTCGTAGAGCCGCGTCTTCAAGAAAAGGTTAGTCGACTAGGAGTAAAGGAGTAGTCGACTATAAGGTCGCGTCTCGTAGAGCCGCGTCTTCAAGAAAAGGTTAGTCGACTAGGAGTAAAGGAGTAGTCGACTAATAAGGTCGCGTCTCGTAGAGCCGCGTCTTCAAGAAAAGGTTAGTCGACTAGGAGTAAAGGAGTAGTCGACTAATAAGGTCGCGTCTTCAGAAAAAGGGTTGCGTTTCAATGAGTTAGTCGACTAGGATAAGGGGGTAGTCGATAAAGGGTTCAAGTCGACTAATGACTGGGTCAAGTCGACTAACAGAGTGCAAACAGAGAGCAGAACCTGACTTTTGAGGGTTTGTGTTTGTTGATTATCTTGCATGATATAAAAATTCAAGTATGAGAATAAGTTGTCCCAGTCTTTGGCGAGGAAAACCACTCGCCTAAAAATGTTACTTTGAAGCCTTGTGCATCCGGAATAATCGTTGTCGTCAATTATCACCAAAATGATTACCGGAATAATCGCGAACGATTACCGGAATAATCTACGGCGATATTGTCGACGAAGAAGAGCACGGCCCCAATCCGAAAGGAGGGCACCGGCCTTAGAGTCTTGCCAACGAGAAGAGCGCGGCCCCAATCCGAAAGGAGTGGCCGGCCTTCACAAGGGAAGGAGTTGATGGTGCAAGTATAGTTCACTTTGAAAAAATGGGATTTTGCAAACGATGTTACGGGGAGCGACGAGTTTGGCTAGAATGAAAGAGCTCGCCGAGGAGTTGATATTGGCGTGGTTCGTGGTGTCCAAGGAGGTGTAGGTGGTGGTGGAAATGGTGGAGAGGTGGTGGTGAGAATGGATTGTTTGGTGTTTTATGTGGTGAAAAGAGGAGGAAGAAGATGTTATGGAGGTGTTGTTGTTGTTGGAAATGGGAAGAGATGGAGGAGAGAATGGTGGAGGATTTGGTGAAGGAGTGGTGGAGGAGATGGTGGTGGAAATGGAGGAGTGGTGGCCGACCAAGGGAGTGGACTGCTGTTGGCCTCTCTGTTGGCTGCAAAAAGAAGAAGAAGAGAAATGAAAGAGAGAGAGGAGTGGGGGTATTTATAAAGGGTGGGAAACATTATAATAATGTTGCCATTGCTTATCAAAGCAAAAGAGAACGCACCAATTAAGTTGCGTCTCAACAAGGCAATGGCTGCGTCCAGGCCAAAGAACTGGACGCGGGGATGAAAGCCGCGTCCAGGAGGAAATGCAAAAGGCTGCGTTTTAACAAAAGGACAAAAGTCATAATGACTTGATTGGAATTGATTAGCAGTGCATTAAATGCAGCATGGGAGGCGTGGAGAGGATCTCCGCATTAATGCAGAATCCCAGGTAGGTGAAAACTCGCGTTTGAGGAAGGAGGGAGAAAATGGGAAAAGAGAAAAGTGGAATATTAGGATAAATTCTCGGTATCTGGGAAAATACCGAAAACTCCGGAAAGGTCCAAAAATAACATAGCTTGAAAAGTTCCCCAAAAATTCTCAAAAATAACAAATATTATAAAAAGATTTTTGGTGAAATCAGTATTCAAAGATTCAATCTCAGTTTCAAAATAAAAATCCTGAAGTCAACCGTCAACCTCGGTATACACCGGATTGGCCGGATTTTTAATAAAATTAGAAAAATCCCAGAAAATGTATTTGGATAGAAAATATGATTTTAAGAAGTTGCAGGAAAGCTGTTTCTTAAGATTCAACTCCGTTTGTAAATTAATATTCCGAGAGTCGGTCAGCAGTACTAGTCGACACCGGTTTTGAAGATTTTCAATTTAATTCAGAAAAATTCCAGAAAATCATAGAAAATCTAAAATATTGGAAAACAGGATTTAAAACTGAAATCGGTCAAATTGGAATAGCGAAAAGATCAAATCGAGCAATTCACTAGGATCGGGTTCCCGGTTCAGATTAGGGCTGACTCCGAGTTCACGAATCCAGATCCAAGGTAAAACGATCATATAAACAATTCATAATACAAAACAATACAGGAAGCAAATTGAAAAATACAATCGAAAAATCTGAATACGCAACTAAGTACGTATTCCGGGAGCGGGGTGTTACAGCCTGGCCTTTAACTGCCTTTTGAGGAATAAAGATCATGTCGTATTGAGACAAAAGAAGTGCCCATTTAGCTAATCTTGAATTCAATGATCCTGGCTTCGTCATGAGAAGACGCAAAGGAGTCACTCTGGAGATGACATGTATGGTTTGGCCGACCAAATAGTGTCGTGTCTTCTGAACGGCAAAGACAAGAGCTAAGCACTCCTTCTCAATAGGATTATAGCGAGATTCCGCCCCTATCAGAGTCCTGCTCAGATAATAAATGGCCTGTTCGTGACCATTGTCGTCTTTTTGAGCAAGCAGGCACCAGAGAATGGTCCATATCTTTCACATAAAGCAGGATCGAGTACCTGTCGGCTGAGTTACATCAGCCTGTTTCGTGCAAGCGTGCTTTTCCCCTTCAGAATCGCTGAGAGAAGCTGATGTAAGATTGTCATCGTCTGGCAAGATGGAGATGACATTGCAAGATTTGCCCTTCGACTTGGGCTTCTTTGAATCTCATTGTTCGTCTTAGACAAGGTCTGGTGTATCCACATGATTTCCCCTGTCTTCAGTGTCAAGGGAACAAGACCCTTATTATCTTGAGTTTTAGCCGCAGGATGTTTGACTTCCAGCCGTGGCGCGGGGACTGGATAAGTCCCGTCAGGAACTGTGACCTTTGGGGTTTTGCCGAACTCGAGGGTCACCATATTTGCAGTGACTTTCTTTTGTTCTGACTTTAGTGTCAGGACTCTGGCGTCGATCAAAGCTTGAATTCTGTCCTTGAGGACAAAGCACTTGTCGGTAGGATGGTGAATCATCCTGTAAAGGAGACAGTATTTGGGATCATTCACGCGTCCTATTTCATTGGGATGTCGAGCATCTGGCAGCTTCAATTTATTCCTTTGTGGAGTAAATGGAATATTGTGGCCACCTGATCGTCTTGAAGGAGTATTATTTCGGAGGAAACTTAGACTCCTGATTATTGAAGCTGCTCTTCTTGGCCTTCGACTGAACATCCTCTGATAATTCAACGGACATAGTCTCTTTCCCTTTTGCTTGAGAAGACTACGCCATGTCACCACGTCCTTTATTATTCATACCCCATTTGCTTTTAGGGGTGGATGGTTCGAACTTTTTAGCCGACTTTTCGGCTATCTCAGCTTGCTCGACCAGTTCTTTCCAAGTATGGGCTTTGACAGCCCCCATGCGAACCTCTACTTGTCTAAGAAGTTATGCCTGCACGTCTGTAAGAGTATGGGTAATGGCATCCCTACTGGGCACATCAAAGACAAGTTTCTAAACAGTTCAATGTAGTCACGGACAGATTCGCCCTTCTTCTGCACGGTGGAGAGGAGCTTGTCCATGGTTACCTCGGTATCGTCCTCATAGAAACGAGAAAGGAATTGGGTTTCCAGGTCGATCCAGGATTGACGGAGCCCGGAGGGAGACTTCGGAACCAGTCGAATGCTACCCCCCTTTAAGGTGCCAATGAACAGTCAAGCCATGATAGCATCATTGGCTATAACATTACCGGTCTGAGATCGGAAACAGTAGATGTGCTGGTTTGGCGAGCTCTTACCATCGTACGTATGTACCGTTGGTGGTTTGAACTTTGGTGGGTATGGCACTGAATCCCACTCCAGGGGGTAATGACGGACTGCCCCTACTTTCTTTAATTCATCCCTCTGAGTTAGGGATGCGATTTGAGCTTGGATGCCTTTAAGGACTTCAGCGTCCAAAGAAGAACCCTCCTTCGACTTCTCCGTCCTTGGTTGTTCATTGCTAAGATGTTCTTCCTCATCATGGTTACTCCCGGTATCATTATTATTCTGGTTATTGAGGAGTTGAGCGAGCATCTATTGAATGTTATCCAAAGCTTCTTGCTGGGTCTTGGAAATTTGCCCCTGAGCTTCCAAGCGTCGACGAAGGTCATCATTACCGTTATCAGCCAAATTTACTGATACTCTGTCTGTTCGCACTAAGCTGACTATCGCCGAAGAGGCATACCCACTGTCTTCGTCCTCTTCATCAGACCATTGGACTGATCCTTTCATTGGTTCTGGTGAGGTTACTGCAGTTGAGGAAGATGGCTGTTCATAACTGTACGGTATTGCAACCCTAGATCTGGTGTTTCAGAAGACACCCTCTTCATGTACCAAGACTTCGCCAAGCCGGGGCTATAATCTAGATTTGAGGAACTGTAGGGAGTGTCGTGGGACGCTCGTCCACCCCTACGCAGCTCTCGTCCTCTTCTGGTCATGTTAACAGATGCAGAGGGTAGATCTCGCGGTACGCTCCTTTTACGATGTTTCACCGGGCCTGCACCGACAGTCGATCAAAAGTGATCGTCGGCCTGGAGGAGTGGCGGGGATTGGTCCTAGCCGGCAATGGACTGAGTGGACTGTCACCAACTGACATCCCACTTGTTGACAACAGGAGGAAGAAGTATGGAAAGATTCTGACTTCCGTTTACTTGTCAAGAATTCTCGCAAGTCAGACCCAGTCGGGCCTAAACGATCGAGCGCAGAGGCTCTGTTGGATTGCGCATAGGACGATGTCCTGCTCCTTTTACCGCAAAGGGGATTAGCACTAATAGTGCTTTAGCTCTAGCTTCGCGGCTAAGAACCTTGGGAATGTCCTAGGATGTTGAAGCTGCATAAGCACCGCTGTCAACACTTAGGGACAATCCCTTAGCTCCGTTACAAAGCGCGAGCTTAGCGCCTGATGGACTGGAGAGCGAAGCACGCTGCGGTGCTTTATCCGCTATGCTGCTGCGATGGCGATTAGCCTTAGATAGTGCTTTGGCTCTAAATTCGCGGCTAAAAGCTTTGGTAACGCCTTTGGGTGCTGAAGCTGCATAAGCACCGCTATCAGCACTTAGGGACAATCTTTTATCTTCGCTGTGAGGAACGAGCTTAGTACTTGAAGAACTGGGGAACGAAGCACGCTGTGGTGCTTTGGTTCCAGCTTCGCGTCTATGAACATCATGCATACCTTGAGGTACAGTAGCTTCGCTCATGAGAACGAGGCTGGCGCGAGGCGTTACTGCTCTTGAATTGGGCGAAGGTATGGTTGTCGTTGTGACTTCGCGGCTAGCAGCCTCGTTGGAGCAGGCAGGCATCTTACCTTTTTCTTCACAAGAGAGACGCACTTGTGGCGTAACTACACCTGAGGCTTTATACAGAGCCTTCTGCTTTGGCCTCCACATCTGCTTTGACAAAGGAGACCTAGGTTCGCAGGAAACCTGACTAGCTACACGCGAGGCTGAGGGTGTCGGCAGAATTCTGCTTCTGGTTTCTGTTCTGAAACCTTGGCCATGAAGACCTTTCTATGATTTCGTGCATGGAGCATTAGATCACCCCCCAGAGAGGAGTTCTTCGAATTTTCCTTGGTCGAAGTGAACGACTAGGTTCTCAAAGGTGACGGGCTGAAGATTCTGACCCTTGCATTGTGGGCCTGCTTCCTTGTTGCGCCAGAAGACCGTGTAGGCTCACAGAGAGCCTTATCTGTCTGCATAGAGACTTGCTTTGAAGATTTAGCCAGAGGGGCTCTGGCACACCGGCTTCCTTGAATTCAGAGATAGACCCGAAGGTCTGTTCGTCGCATTGCGACACTTGATTCTCAATAGTGGAGAATCCCCTCCCCAGCGGAGTCGCCATCTTGTTTTCCATTAATTTTACAAAGGGGAAACTTACACAAAAAAGTATCGAGGAGCTAAATTACAAGTAACACAAAGATTACAAGTAGATCTCCTCTGAGATTCTGGAGAAGTGTGCCGATAGGAGTCTGGTCAGCGCGCGACCACTTTGTCCCTTTGACGATGCGATCGATGGGATTCCCTTCTCGCCTGGTTCGGGAATCGGAGAACAGAAGATTGGTAGAACCCTCTTGTTACTTCTCAAACCGCCTCTACTTGGAATTCCTTCTCGCCTGATTCTGGAGATTCCTTGAGAGGAAGGTATTAGGGTATCAGCACCTTGATTAGAGAAGCAGTTCTCTGAATTCTTAGAAGCAAGAGAATAGGTCTCTGTTTAGCCGTCTCTCTATTTTTTAGCCTCTTCGCCTCGTGCGTGTGTCTTTTTGCGCCCTCTTGTCTATACTCCCTCCCTTTGTGTACCCCTGGTGGGCTATTTATATGGAGAGCAGGGGTATAATTGTCCCTTGAAAATATGGAAACAGATTGAGTCAAATCTGTTCAAATCTGGAAAAAAGTCTTGCCACGAGGCTAGGATCAGCTTCTGCGAAGCTAGAAGTAGCAGGTAGGTCGGTCTCCTGATCTGTTTTGATCATTTTCATATAATTGGAAGATCTCCCCTGATCCTCTTACTTGTTTTAGGAGAGTCAAGAGATTATGGCAAGCAACTGCCAAATTTGATCTCAGATTTGATCTTGATCAGATTTGATCTTGATCCTGAATTGATTTGATCTCATCTGGAGATTTAATTGGTCAAAGGTTGACCATGACAGACCCGCAGCGGAGCTACTGCGCCGAGCTCGCAGCAGAGCTGAAAGCATCTGGCGAAGTCAGAAGAAAGCTCTTCAGCGGAGCTAGACAACATCTGTGGCGAAGCTACCGAACATCCTTCTGCGCGGTTGCGTGTGGCTTCGAGCGAAGCTAACTCTCTGCAGAGTTAACTGAGCACTTCAGGCGAAGCTGTAAGTTAGCTCCCTGATGGAACTTTGAACGGCTTCAAGGCGATGTTGGACAAACTTAGCCTCTCAGGCGAGGCTATCCCTTTAGGCTCATGTGATGCTAAGTATTGAGCTAACTAGCATCTTAGACCTGCTTAGGTCTCTTCAGAGACAATCTGGGCTCACTGTCTGCTTTACTGGATCAGTAGAGTTCAAGTTGCTGCTTTTCCCTTGGAGATGGGTACAGAACTGGTCGTCAGCTTGTCTGTCACTTGTCTTTTGTAAATGTCAACAAGTTTAGACATTGTTCAGGCCAGTAGAATCTTGTCTTTTTTAAAGTGTCAACAGCTTGCCCCTTCATTTCATAGTGTAAATCGGGAATGGGGAAGATCCTATTTGTAATGCTTCGCTCGCCTTCAAATAAAGGTACATCGTTGATATGAGTCAAAGGTAAGCAGGCGCCGAAGGGGTAAGTAAGTTTTTTAGATTTTAACTTTCTGTTCTTTTAATTTTAGTTTAGATCACCATCACCACAATCTCCCAATCATTTTATTCAATCTTTTTAATTTCTTTGTACAAAATCTATTTTCTACAAATCTATTTTCTACTTTCTCCACCTTCTCATCTACCACTTTCTTCCTAATTTAACTTTAACCTATTTTTCTTTTCTTTTAAAGAACTAAAAGAAGATCTTTAACTATTGATTGTAACTTAAAAGAACTTGCTAAAATCTTCCATCGCTACTCCCTTCTTGTGGATCCGACCCGCATAGTCACTTGCTATTGCGGTAGTATTGAGTACTTGCACATTCTATTTTTAAGTTCTGAAATTCTGTATTCTTGTGTGCAGGTAAAAACTTCAATCAAATTTTGGCGCCGTTACCGTGGAGGGACGGTAAGTAATTCTCTTTTTTTTTTACATTTGTGGTTAACCTTCTTCTTTGTTCTTGATGTACAGGTTTAACAACAAGGAAATTTTTTCTATAGTGGACATATAAGTGGCCCTGGACTCTGTTGACACTTAAAAAGACAAGATTCTTATTGGTCCGAACAATGTCTAACTTGTTGACATTTACAAAAGACAAGTGACAGACGAGCTGAAGACCAGTTTTCACCCATCTCCGAGGACAGGGAAGCAACTTGGACTCCACTGATCCAGCAAGCAGACAGTGAACCCGAATTGTTTCTGAACAGACCTCAGCAGGTCTAAGATGCTAGCACTTAGCATCACATGAGCCCAAAGGATAGCCTCGTCTGAGAGGCTAAAATCATCCAACATGGCCTTGAAGCCATTCAAAGCCTCGCCAGGAAGCTAACTCATAGCTTCGCCAGAGAGAGTTAACTTCGCTTGAAGTCACACGCAACCGCGCAGAAGGATGTTCGGTAGCTTCGCCACAGATGTTATCTAGCTCCGCTGAAGAGCTTTCTTCTGACTTCGCCAGATGCGCCTTCCAGCTCCGCTGTGAGTTCAAGCGTGTAGCACCGCTGTTGGTCTGCTATACTCAACCTTTGACTAATCAAATCTCCAGATGAGATCAGATCTAATCAGATCAAATCCAATTAAGATCAAATCGGAGATCAATTCGGCAGTTGATTGCCATAATCTCTTGACTCTCTTAAACGAGTAAGAGGATCAGGGAAATCCTCCACGATATGAAAAGGATCAAACAGATCAGAGGATCAACCGACCTGCCATTTCTAACTTCGCAGAAGCTGATCCTAGCCTCGCAGCAAGGCTACTTTCCAGATTTAAACAGATTTGATTCAATCTGTTTCCATATTTTCAAGGGACGATTATACCCTTGCTCTCCCTATAAATAGCCCACCAGGGGCACAAGGAGAGAAGGGCAGACAGAAGGAACGGACGGACCGACTCAAAATCTGAGGCGACACGCATAAGAGGACTCCACAAGTAGAGGGCTTCTTCACGACGCACCGTGCGCTCTTGAATTCAGAGACTTTTAGAGAATTGCTTCTCTATTCAGGGTGCTGATACCCTAATACCTTCTTCTTAAGGAATCTCCGGAACCAGGCGAGAAGGATTCCTAATTGAAGGAGGTTTTGAGAAGTAGCAAGAGGGTTCTACCACCCTTCTATTCTCTGATTCCCGGAACCAGGCGAGAAGGGAATCTCATCGCTCGCATCGTCAAAGGGACAAGTGGCGCCGCGCTGATCAGACTCCTATCGGCACACTTCTCCAGAATCTCTGAGGAGATCAACTTGTAATCTTTTTAAGAATACTTGTAATTTAGCTCCTCAAACTCTTTTTATTGAAAGTTTTCCCTTTTGCAAATCAATGGAAAACAAGATGGCGACTCCGCTGGGGAACGTATTCTCCACTGCCCGAGAATCAGTGTCGCAATGCGACAAACAGACCTTCGGGTCTAACTCTGAATTTAGAAAAGCCGGTGCAGCCAGAGCCCTCCTGGCTAAATCTTCAAGAAAGTCTCTGCGGAGACAGAAAAGGTTCTCTGCGAATCTACTCTGCGGTTCTCTGGCGCAACAAGGAAGCACGCCCGCAGTCCAAGTCCAACACTTTTGAGAACCTGATCGTTCAATTCGACCAAGGAGATTTGAAGAAGTCCTCTCTGGGGGTGGCCTAATGCTTCGAGCACGGAAGCATAGGACGGTCTCCACGGCTAAGGTTTCGGAACAGAAACCAGAAGCAAAATTCTGCCAACACCCTCCAGCCTCGCGTGTGGCTAATCAGTCTCTTGCGAACCTAAGTATCCTCTGCCAAAGCGGATGTGGAGGCCTAAAAGAAGTCTCTGGCCGAAGCTTCAGGCGTAGCCACGCCAAAATCGCGCCTCCCTTCGCGAAGAAAAGGCAAGATGCCTCTCTGCTCTAGCAATGCTGCCGACCATGAAGTCACGACGGCAATCATACCGTCACCCAATTCAAGAGCAGCAATGCCTTGTGCCAGCCTCGATCATATGAGCGAAGCTACTGTACCTCAGCGTACTCACCGGGTCCATCCCCTTCGCAGCAGCATAGCGGGTAAAGCACCACAGCGTGCTCCGCTTTCCAGTGCGTTAAGCACTAAGTTCACGCCTATTGGCGAAGCTAGAAATAAAGCGCCATTCAGTGCTAATCCTTTCTGTAGGGATAAAAGGAACAAGACATTCTCCTATGCGCTATCCAAAGGAAATTCTGCACCAGATCGTTTAGGCCATACTTGGCCTGACTTGCGGGAATTGTCGACAAATGAACAACCTCTTCTTCCTATTGTCAACAAGTGGGATGTCAGTTAGTGACAGTCCACTCGGTCCATTGCCGGCTAGCACCAATCTTCGCCACCTCCCCAGGTCGGCGATCAGTTTTTCATCGGCTGTCGGTACAAGCCCCGGTAAAGCATCGCAAAAGGAGCGTCTCGCGAGATCCATCCTCTGCATCCGTCAACATGACCAGAAGAGGATGAGAGTTATGCAGGGGAAGACAAACATCTGACGACACCCCCTATAGCTCCCCAGATCCAGATTACAGCCCAGGCTTAGGCGAAGTCTTGGTGCATGAAGAAGGTGTTTTCCGGAACACCAGATCTAGGGTGGCGATACCCTACAATTATGAACAACCTTCCTCCTCAACGGCCCTAGCCTCGACAGAGCCCAAGAAATCACTCCAGCCATCGGATGAAGAAGACGAGACTGTGGGTACGCTCTTCGGCGACAGTTAGCTCAGTGCGAACAGACAGAGCATCAGTCAATATGGCTGATAACACTAACGACGTCCTTTGTCGGCGCCTGGAAGCTCAGGGCAAACTTTCAAAACCCAGCAAGAGACCCTGGATAATATTCAACAGATGCATGCTCGACTCCTCAGCAATTGGAATAACAATGATGCCGGGAGCAATCACGATGAGGAGGAACATTTTAGCAATGAGCAGCCAAAGACGGAAAATCCAAAGAGGGTTCATCCTTAGACGCCGAAGTCCTTAAGGGCCTCCAAGCTCAAATCGCATCCCTAGCTCAGAGGGATGAATTAAAGAAGGTAGGGGCAATCCGTCCTTACCCGCTGGAGTGGAATTCGGTGCCATATCCATCGAAGTTCAAACCACCAACGTTGCATACGTATGATGGTAAGAGTTCACCAAATCAGCACATCTACTACTTCCGATCTCAGACTGGTAATGTTATAAGCAACGACGCCATCATGGCTAGGCTGTTCATTGGCTTTAAAGGGGGTGGCATTTGACTGGTTCTGAGGTCTCCCTCTGGGCTCTATTAATTCCTGGATCGACCTGGAAACCCGGTTCCTCTCTCGTTTCTACGAGGACGATACCGAAGTGACCATGGACAAGCTCCTCTCCACCATACAGAAGAAGGGCGAATCTGTCCGTGACTACATTGAACGGTTCAAAAACTTATCCTTGATGTGCCCAGCAGGGATGCCACTACCATGCTCTTACAGACATGTAGGCACAACTTCCTGGACCAAGTAGAAGTTCGCATGGGGGCTGTCAAGGCCCACACTTGGAAAGAATTGGTTGAACAAGCTGAGATAGCTGAAAAGTCGGCTAAAAAGTTCGAACCATCCACCCCTAGAGGCAAATGGGGTATGAACAGTAAGGGACGTAGCGACCTACCGCAGTCTTCTCAAGCCAAAGGGAAAGAGACTATGTCTGTGGAATTGTCCGGGGACGTGCAGTCAAAGGCCAAGAAGAGCGGCTTCAACAATCAGGAGCCTAAGTTCCCTCCAAAACAGTACTCCTTCAAAGATGATCAGGTGGTCACGATATTCCATCTGCTTCACAAAGGGATAAAATGAAGCTGCCAGATGCTCGGCGTCCTAATGAGATAGGGGCGCACGAACGACCCCAAATACTGTCTCTATCATAGGATGATTCACCATCCTACTGACAAGATGCTATGTCCTCAAGGATAGAATTCAAGCCTTGGTCGACGCCGAGTCCTGACACTAAAGTCGAGCAGAAGAAAGTCACTGCCAATATGGTGACCCTCGAGTTCGGCAAAACTCTAAAGGTCACGATTCCTGAGGGACTTATTCAGTCCCTGCGCCATGGTTGGAAGTCAAGCATCCTCCAGCTAAAACTCAAGATAATAAGGGTCTTGTTCCCTTAACATTAGAGACAGGGGAAGTCATGTGGATACACCCAGACCTCGTCCAAGGCGTACAGCGGGATTCAAAGGAGCCCAACTCAAAGGGCAAGTCTTGCAATGTCATCTCCATCCTGCCAGACGACGGCAATCTTACGTCGGCTTCCCTCAGCGATTCAGAAGGAGAAAAACATGCTTGTGCAACGCAGGCCGATGTACCTCAGCCGACGGGTATCCGATCCGGAAAATCATACTTGAGGCAGTATGAAAAGTCTACTGGCGAGGCACAACAGCAAACGACGTCAGTAAAATACCACCAGCATCCGCTCCATTTCCAACCAAGGGAAAAGAAAAGCCTAAGGAGGTACGATTCAATCAGGTGTTGAAAAAACCATCAGGCCAAGGTTGGATACGCCCTTTCGTTTTGACATATTGGCCCATTTGGCTAATATCCCGGCTCGTATCACAATACACGAGCTCCTTCTTCTCTCAAAGAGACAAGAGAAGCACTCAGGGATGCGCTGGCTAATTCAGATCCTTTCTGACATACATGCCAGAGGTCCCTAACGATGACGTTCAGTCTCCTTACCCAGAATGTCATCACACACAATCAAAGGTGCCCGCCATTACATTCACGGCGGAAGATATGCTTCTCAAAGACAATAAGCACGATCGACCTCTATACTACACCGGATATATCGGTTCAACGTGCATTGAAAGAATACAAGTCGATCCGGGGTCCGCACTCAGCATCATCCCCAAAAGGCTTCTCTACTTCCTCGGCATACCGCTGTATAGGTTATCCGCAACCACCACTACAATATACGGTTTCAATGCCGGGAGCAGTCACCCACTTGGGAAAATCCGGCTCCATTGCAGAATCGAGAGCCTGAAGTCAGAAGTGACATGCTATGTCATTGATGCCGACACGTCATATAACCTGCTGCTAGGACGACCATGGATCCATGCCAACTGGATCGTTCCCTCTACCCTGCCACCAATGCTTCAAATATGTTGAAGATGA
Organism: Agave tequilana; assembly: GCA_038442645.1. NCBI lineage: Eukaryota > Viridiplantae > Streptophyta > Magnoliopsida > Asparagales > Asparagaceae > Agave > Agave tequilana. Next base: position 26,411 of record JAVJIF010013222.1, read on the forward strand.
CGCGACAGTACGAACTGTCTTTGCTGAGAAGTAGCCATTCAAAGGGTGGAAAATTACTTCACTGACGCTCTCCTGTATTAAGAGGCCGGTGGAACACCTGGAGAACCATTACCAGACGATGGTGAAAGTGGCGATGAGGCGGATTCAGAATCCGAAGCAGGCATGCAAGCTATTCTGATTGGTGAACCAATTATAGCATGTCTCAATAATCCCAATGTAATACTCCTTCAGAGGATGAAGGTGAATGGGTAATTAATGATGATATTTCTTTTGATTATTCTGTGAGTGTTGGGACGGTTAATCCATTACAGATGGCTCTCTGCATATGCCCTTACATAAGCCGAGTGCAGCCAGCACATCCATGGAAGCTATAGAAGGGGCCACGCTAGTGATCCCTCCGTCCAAACAAGGTCAGTTACCGATAATCTTCGGTAGAACCCAACCACGGGGACCCCAGCTGCAGATTCAAGTTCAGATTCAGACACTCCACAGTTCTTCCATCACACACGGCCGGCGCGCCATATTATGAAGAAAATGGGATACGACTTGAAGCATGGAGCAGGCCTGAATTTTGGAAAAGGAAGGCGCAGTTTGATGCGTAACTTTGTACCTAAAGGGAAGCCTGCAAACTACTATGATAGTACATGCAGGGGGTTGGGATATGTTACACCCACATCGTCAGCAACGGTTCAATGCAAAGACGACGAACCAATCCCATCACATTCAGCTCCTCATCCTCCGAGTGGGAGTCAGATGTTAGTGTGGGAATGATGTTCAAAAACCTCACCGTTAATATGACTTCAAGCAGTCAATTGGAGCCCGCAGAGGCTGTTAATGAGGAACCATGGGCCCAACATTTGGACCTCCAATAGGAAAAGCGATTCGAACTGCGCGAGCCACCTACTGAAGACAAGATGATGCAGGTCAACTTGGGTAGTCAAGATCACCCTAAGCCCATCTTCATAAGTGAAAGCTTATCACTTACAGAAAAGGAAGAATTGATAATGCTCATAAAGGAGTATATAGATGTCTTCGCATGAAGCTACGAAGACATGCCCGGACTTGATCCGCAAGTAGCCATGCACCGTCTAAATATCAAGCCCGACGTCAAGCCAGTCAAGCAGCAACAACGTCGGTTTCGTCCGAACATTATGGAAGCTATTGAAGCCGAAGTTCACAAGCTCATTGCATGTGGCTTCATCCGGGAGGAACAACATCCAGATTGGGTAGCTAACATCGTCCCCGTCCTCAAGAAGAACGGGAAAATATGGGTCTGCATCGACTACCGTGATCTCAATACGGCCTGTCCTAAAGATGAATTCCCACTACCCATCACCGATGTCATGATCGACAACACATGTGGATTCGAAAAGATGTCTTTCATGGACGGCTTTTCAGGGTACAACTAGATTAAGATGTATCCCGACGACGAGAAGCATACTTCGTTCTGAACACCATTGGGGGTATACTGTTACACTGTAATGCCCTTCGGACTGAAGAACGCTGGAGCAACCTACCAGCGGGCAATGAGTACGATCTTCCGTGATCATCTCCGAAAAATCGTAGAATGCTATGTCGACGACATTGCTGTCAAAAGCCGCAGCAAAGATGACCATCTTCATGACTTAAGAACGATGTTCGACATAATGCGGGCTCATCAACTGAAAATGAATCCGACGAAATCCTTCTTGGGAGTGTCAAGTGGCAAGTTCCTTGGGTTTATTGTTACATCAAAAGGGATTCATCTTGACCCAGACAAAGTCAAAGCTATTCAGAGCATGCATCCACCGAGGAATCTCAAAGAGCTTAGAGGCTTGTAAGGTAGACTGGCTTATATCAGAAGATTCATCGTAAATCTCTCAGGCCGCTGTCAACCGTTCACCCGACTCATGAAAAAGGGTGCTTCTTTCGTATGGGATCAAGCTTGCCAGGAAGCTTATGAAGACATCAAGAGGTACCTCACAAAGCCTCCAGTCTTAGTGGCCCCTACATTAGGGAAACCATTCTTGCTTTATGTAAAAGCTATGGACTATTCTCTCGGTGCCCTCCTCGCTCAAAAGGACGACAATGGTCATGAGCAAGCAATTTATTATCTAAGCAGGACTCTCGTAGGAGCAGAATCTTGCTACAATCCTATCGAGAAAGAGTGTTTAGCTCTCGTCTTTGCTGTTCAGAAGACGCGACATTATTTAGTCGGCCAAACCATACATGTCATCTCTAGAGTGAACCCATTGCGTCTCTTTATGACAAAGCCAGGATCACTGAATTCAAGATTGGCTAAATGGGCACTCCTTTTGTCTCAATACAACATGATCTTTACCCCTCAGAAGGCGGTTAAAGGTCAGGCCCTTGCAGAGTTCTTGGCTGCTCATCCAGTTCCGGAACATTCAAAACTTCACGAGGATATTCCAGATAAAGTCTTCGACTCCAATATAATCTCAGAGGAGGAAGTGTGACAGTGGTTCTTCGATGGAGCATCGCGAATGGGCCCTAAAGGCAAGATTATTGCCGGAGTGGGAGTTATGTTTATCTCCCCACAGAATCATGTCCTTCCCAGAGCATTTTCTCTGACGGAATCGTGCTCCAACAATGTAGCAGAATATAATGCCCTGCTCATTGGTCTTCAGCTTGCCCATGGAATGGGGGTACGCTACCTTGAAGCCTACGGCGATTCAAAAGATCATCAATCAGGTTAAAGGCGAATATGAAGTTCGCCATGAAGACTTGGTGCCTTATTATCACACGGCCATCGAATTGGCTAATCTATTTGAAGGTTTCTACATCGGGCACGTGTCTCGATCTTAGAATACCAGGGCGGACGCTCTTGCTGCATTAGCAACAACATTAGCCTTACCGGTCGACACCGAGTATCACCTCACAGTGGCAACTCGACATCTTGTATGCTCTAAGCATATGTTAAGAACCCGAGAGGTCTATAATATCTCAACAGATCTTGAGCCGAGAGATTGGCGATTTCCTCTCATCGACCAAGCCTTACATGGTCTGCTGCCAGATGATCCTAAAAAAGCGGCATCTATCAGACGAAGGTCTCTCCGTTTCTAATACGATCTAACTCTGAAGACACTTTACCGTCGTTCATATGACGGTGTCCTCCTCCGTTGCCTTTCCAATTCAGAGGCGCAGGAAGTGCTTAAAGAAGCACACGACGGCATTTGCAGAGCTCATCAGTCAGGTCCAAAACTCAAAGACAGGTTGCATAGGCTTGGATATTATTGGCCAACTATGATAGCCGAGGCCATCCAATATGCACGAAGGTGTAAAGCGTGTCAGATTCATGCGGACTTCATACACCAGCCTTCGAAGTTGCTCCACCCGACTGTTGCTTCATGGCCATTTGAAGCATGGGGAATAGATGTCATATAGGCCAATCAGCCCCTCTTCGACAAGAGGTCATCGGTTTATCCTGGCAATAACCGATTACTTTTCAAAGTGGTCAGAAGCCATACCACTGGCTAAAGTCAAAACCTCTAATGTGGTTAATTTCATCAAACACCATGTCATTCATCGATTTGGTGTCCCTAGGCAGATCATCCATGACAACGGTCCCCAATTATAAGCCAAGTATTCTATTGGTTCTGCGATAAATACCGAATTCAGAATGTGGCTTCAACTGCCTATAATCCCGCCGCTAATGGCTTGGCGGAAGCATTCATCAAAACGATCATCAAGCTACTCAAGAAGTTCGTCTCCTCGAATAAGCGAGATTGGGACGAAAAGCTCGGTGAATGTCTTTGGGCATACCGAACCACGGTTCGGACACCGACAGGCAATACGCCTTTTTCCCTGGTGTACGGGTGTGAAACAGTCATACCGTTGGAAATTCAGATGCCGTCATTACGAGTTACTCTGACCACTAAGATCACATCAGAGGACAATGATCGATTGCGTCTTCAAGAGCTCGAAGCCCTAGATGAGAAGCGGCTACAAGCTCAGCAGCATATCGAGTTGTATCAAGCTCGAATCTCAAAAGCCTTCAATAAGAAGGTCAAACAAAGAGTCTTCCAGAAAGGAGACTTGGTTTTAGCCGTCAGACGACCGATGATTATGACGCACAAGACAAAAGGCAAATTTCAGCCTAAATGGGATGGACCGTTTGCAATAGAAACAGTCTATTCAAACGGAGCATACCGCCTCATGACTTCAAATGGCGATTTACTCATGATGCCGGTCAATGGCAAGTTCTTAAAGAAGTATTATCCCTGATTAAGGATCCTTCTTATGATCAAGTTAACATTACACCTCTGATCAAGACCTTCGTGTTCAAAGTACACACTAAGAGAGCCTTTCTCTTCCTTCAAGCGAGATCATACGACCATAAACCAATAGGAACCTGGCCATACACTGGTTGTCTTAAAAAAGAATCAAGGTTACACATACATTAACCAGACGATCCAACATCCTTAACGATTAAGGACAGAGGAAAATGTTGGCCTTTAAGCCCAACATAAGTCCTCGACAACTCATCATACTGAGGGGAATAGCATGGCTAGCCCAATTCAAACGGTAGTTGGTAAAGGCATATCAACCCGTTGACAGCTGAGGATTTGCTAAAAATCCTAAGGGACCTGTTCCCATTTGATTCCTCTCCAAAATCACTTACCAGTTCTCATCCACAGAATGGTAAGACCACATATGCATTTCGCTGTTACGTTAACATTAAACCTATGACAGTGATTCCCTCGTTTCTCCCTGTGAAAACGAGATCTCCAAAATCACTTACCAATTCTCAACAACAGAATGGTAAGACCACATATGCATTTCGCTGTTACGTTAACATTAAACCTATGACAGTGATTCCCTCGTTTCTCCCTTTGAAAACGAGATCTCCAAAATCACTTACCAATTATCATCCATAGAATCGTAAGACCACATATGCATTTCGCTGTTACGTTAACACTAAACCTATGACAGTGATTTCCTCGTTTCTCCCCGTGAAAACGAGACCTTTTCCTAAATTCCATTACAACCTTAAGCTTGTTGACATTTACAAAAGACAAGTCTCAACCTGAGGCCTGTTGACATTTATAAAAGGCAGGTCGCGATACTTATTGACATTTACAAAAGATAAGTATCACCAACCTCGACCTTGGCGGCGTCTCAATCGGTTATGTCATTGCGACCTCTGAACCAGCAGACAGCCGAGTCTCAACCCCGAGCCCTGTTGACATTTACAAAAGAAAGGTCTCGATACTTATTGACATTTACAAAAGATAAGTATCACCAACCTTGAGCTTGGTGACGTCTCAATCGGTTATGTCATTGCGACCTCTAAACCAGCAGACAGCCGAGTCTCAACCCCGAGCCCTGTTGACATTTACAAAAGACAGGTCTCGATACTTATTGACATTTACAAAAGATAAGTATCGCCAACCTTGAGCTTGGTGGCGTCTCAATCGGTTATGTCATTGCGACCTCTGAACCAGCAGACAGCCGAGTCTCAACCCCGAGCCCTGTTGACATTTACAAAAGACAGGTCTCGATACTTATTGACATTTACAAAAGATAAGTATCACCAACCTCGAGCTTGGCGGCGTCTCAATCGGTTATGTCATTGTGACCTCTGAACCAGCAGACAGCCGAGCCTTAACCCCGAGCCCTGTTGACATTTACAAAAGACAGGTTTCGATACTTGTTGACATTTACAAAAGACAAGTATCACCAAGCTTGGTGGCTCCTCAACCAGTTATGTCATCGCGACCTCTGAACTGACAGACTGCCAAGTCTCAGTATTCAATCCAGCAAAGGACTATTCTCTCAAATGGCACCAATACAATTTGGAACCGATAATTCAGAAAGTAGAACAATTTGGAGATTCGACAGGGAGTCAAAAAAAAAATTATTATTATTTTCATTGATTCCAAAAGGATGGAATACATGGAGGCACATATATTACGACCTACGGGCGTACATTATAAGATCTAATCCACTCTTCAACGGAAGCCAGCCTCGCCCTCCTATCATTAGCAGCCCGGACAAGTGCCTGCGACCTCAGCTCAGCCTCATTAAAGTTCGTCGCCTGGGCCAAACGAGCTTCGACCTCAACCAAGGTTGCCCTCTGAGCTAACTCCTGCCGCGAGAGTTCGTCACTCTGGGCCTTAAGCTGCTCAAGCCACGTAGTCTCTTCAAGACGCACTGGTTCAGCCCTGGATAAGAGAAGATTTGCCTTCCTGATCATCTCCTTGGCCTTCCCAATTTTGTCTTCAGCGTCAAGAAGAGCACTGGTGGAGGCATCAATGGCATTCCCAACCTCTACTTTCCTTGTCTCCAAGGATTTCAAGTCAGAAGAAATAGCCTTAGCAACCTCCTGAGCAGCAAGACGAGCTTCATGCATTTGAGCGACAAGATGCGCAAGCTGCTCACTAGCCGAAGACTCCAGGTCTGAGCGGCTAAGACGGCGCCATTCCTCTATGTCCCTCTCAAATTGATCTACCAGGAGTTCCAAGGCAGTGCCTGGTGATACCCTTCAAAGTCCCGAATACTTGCAATACTGCGGGAGAGGACCACCTTTAAAGTTGAGAACGACATAGTCGAACCTTTCAAGACCAGATCGATGGATCGCCCTAAGCCTTTATAAAAGCTATCGACTACGTCACCTATAAAATCATTTTCAACCTCGGCCACTTCTGGTAGACAGACAGCCTAAGAAAAATCCACCAGCCTGGTTGACACCACTGTGGAAGGAACGGCGGGAACACTGGCTGCAGCAGCATGACAGGTCATCATGATCTCGGCGGAGTCTTCATTGAAATCAGTACACTAGCCACCGCTGAGGTAGGACTAGTGACCATCTCCTGAACAGCAGACTCAACCACCAGCGTTGGGGAAGTAGGGCTTGTAATCACTCTCAGCTCCGCACTTGGCACAACTGACGGCGCCTCACTCATTGATATAGTTGGGAGTGAGGACACCTCCGGGACTACCACCCCTTCAACCTCTGTTCCTTCGGCTAGCTCAGGCCGATAAGGGGGCAGGTCACCATACAGCGCGGCAGCATCTGCCGCGGTCGAAGTGCTCATGTCACCCCTTGACCCCTCGGAAGATCCTCTGGTTCCCTTGAAGTTGACGCACCTTGAGGCAGAACACCTGCAACAAAATTGTGTTTAGGCAAGACACAATAAATAGTAAAAGCCAAAAGGTCAGAACAATACCAAAGGATGATGTCGCTCCAGACATCTCGGCAGCCGCATCGGTCTCTACTGGTTCCATTGGAAAGTCCTTTGCGGAGTCAACACGAATGGTCGGCCCGCTTTCGCTTGTTGAATCTTCCGTGGACCACCCAAAAGAGCTTGACGCTACAGGACTTCCTTTGAAAGTCCCGACGCCCGAAGGACCAACGTCAGCTGCATCACCTCCAGATTCCTCCGGGACGGCAAAATAGCCGGCCTCATCACCCTCGTTGTAAGCGGACAGAGGATCATATTGTTCCCCTTGTTCTCCGATCGCCTCAGCTCTCGGGCTCGTCACCGCCTCAGCTCCTACATCACGAAGCAGATAATGAGCGGTCCGGAACACATGGAAGATATATTACAAAGACGAAGCTGATCTTACCTAAGTCCGGAGCAACCTCACCAGTAGTCGGTTCAGCAACCGACGGTTCAACTATTAATAGGACAAGAGGAGGAACCGCCACAGATGGTTCGCCCTCTACAACTACCTAGGAGCTTGGCGACGGGGCTTCTTCACCAACCGCTTCCTACGAGACCCACTTGTCTGTTTGTGCTGGAGAGGAACGTCAGAACCTTCCTCCTCCACTTCTTCTACATGTCTTTGGGGAACTGTCCCCATCACGCCAGAACCGGCTGCAGGAGCCCGGGCATCTGTCTCCGCTTCAAAGTGAGGACTTTCTGCATCCGAGGCTTCGCTGTCATCCATAGCAACGAATTCCTCCATGCCTGGGACGCGAACCCTCTTACCTTCCCTTCTTTCAGAAACCTTCCGTTTTAGCCACTGAGAAATCAACTTCACACCAGAACTGTTAGCCTTGAATCCAAGCGGTGTGGAGTTGGAAGTTGCATACCATTGACAGAAGCACAGGGACATTAGAAGATTGGGAGTCCTCAACGGCGTACGCAGCCGCGCCCCAGTACAGCCGGCAATGAAGAATCGCTAGGCATGGGCTCCATCAATGAGACTCCCCATGAAAGCCAGATGGAGATTTGGGTTGCCCACATACAGTTGGTCATACCCAAACTGTCGAGCAAACCGACTTGGAATATAAGGCTCCAAGTAGCAGGTGTCCCCGCTTCTATATAATAAATGTGAGGGCCGGATGCTGACCAGCCACTCAAAAACTCCCCGGCTCAGGGACGACTACCCCTCCCCCGCATCTTTGAACTCTTCCCCATAGCCTGCACCCCGAATATGGGGAAAACAGCAGAAGAGACTATAGACGTCATAGCGACGTACCAATTTACGGGCCTCAGCCACGTAAGTCTTCTGCCACGAGCATCCTTCGAATCGGTGGAGAAGCGCCATTCGAGCACCTTACGGGGGTCCTCTCCAGCTTCAATCAAAGAAGGACAATGCAGGGCGAACCACGCCATCAAATAAGTGTACGACAGACCTATCCTGGGATTAGGACCGTCGCGAGGCAAAGTGGCCCCCTTCCCACGCTTCGTTGCTGGCGGCCTGCAAAAATCCTCCGTTAATGCACGAAGGCCTCTCTGGATACAGCACACCATGGCTGGAAGAAGACCCAGAGGACAACCATGAACCAGACGAACAGCGGGCAGCAAAACATTCGGATGAACGACGTCACCCGAAGAAGATGGCACCACGCACCTCTTCAGCCAGACTGTCAAGAAGCCAGCCAGCAGTGCCTTCCGGGACATCGGCCGGCGAGCATGATAATGGAAACTCCGAAGGACATCACCCTTCTCATAAGGACCATCATCTTCCTTCACAACTAGATCCCCTTGGAAATGCTTTTGCATCCGATTAAAGATGTCTTCATCAGCGACTCCACAGTGAGTCGCTTCAGAAGTGTTCTTCATATCTGGGAACAAATAATCTCCCCAGTTCTTCAAGCTACAGGAGGTTCCCTTACTGCCCCCATGCATACTGGAGCAAATGTATAAGTGGCACATTAACTCCCTGTAGGTCTCGAACAGGGCAGGCTCCTGCTTCTCTAGAAGAGCCAATTCTGCCTCGTACGGGAAGTATTCTTCATAGGGAAGAGACCCAAAAGGCAGAGCAGAGACTTCCCACATCTTATGCAAGGCCATACCCAATTCGCCAACAGGGGTGAAGAAGGTCCCTGAAGCTGGGCAATACAATTCAAAAATGGCGTAGAAGCACGCCACGTTCATCTCAATACCGTAGCAGGTTGCCCTGACGGCCTCATAGAGGTTCAGCCTCTCCAAATCCTCCTCGAAATGAGCGAGGATGTATACAGTTAAATCCCTCCACCATGCCTTCGGAGGGTGAATCCAGCCTAGAGTCCTGAAGTCAGTGACTGGGTAGTTCCCATTGACCTTGCAGAATTGGTTGCCAAAGGTCAGTGCCACTGCAGGATTTTCTCCCACTGGGATCTCTCGCGACACATTCCCAGGATGTAGACCCATTATGCAACAAGGAGGCCCCGCTCTTGCATAACCAGGAGACTGAAGCATCAATTTTCCTATGTGGACAGAGTCAGTACTCCGGCTCACGTCCCACGACATCTTCCGAGCCTGTGTCACGCACTGGAAGGAAGACAAGGAAAAATGTCGCTTGTTGGACGGAAGGTAGAACTTCTCACCATCCAACTGGAAAATCCACTGCCCTTCCCCTGCCAGTAGTTGGTGATCAGGGTCTGGTGCGGCATCCCCGAACATGAAGTCGGGCTTTTTATAAGTTCGACGGTCGATATCTTCAAGGGGAGCCGTAGTCAAAATACTCCTCGTGGTGTATTGATCACCACCATAAATAATCGTGTCTCGGACGAGAGAGCTCCCCTCACTAAACAGAGAAGCCTGCCCTTGAAATTGCAGGCTGATATTGCCGTCCAATCCCCTGGTCATCCCGAATAAGCTGTTCAGAGGACCAGGAGTGTAGTGCACTGCAAAAGCAAAGAAGAATCATGATTAGTTCATCAGTAGAAGCGAACACAAAGACATAATTTTCACCAAGGCATAGACTCGCCCTTTGAGCGAAGCTAGCAAGGCGATAGCTTCGACAAAGCTTAGCCTCACAGTCAAGTCTGCATTTCGCAGAAAATGTCCAAGTGTTAGCTTCGCATCGAGAAAGCTTAAGTAGAAGGCGGTATAGCCCCGAGGACTAACTTCGTCAAAAGGGCATTATGGTCATTAATCCTTTACGGCCACGATTGAAGGGACAGATCCGTATCCTGTTGTTCAACAGGACGAAAACAGCCCAAGTGATAGCTTCGCACGGAAGCTTAAAGAAGAACTCTTCAGTTCTTGAATTCCCGTTCGAGAAAATAAGGGAAATTCAGGGAAATGGATTCCCTAACAATAACAGATCATGCTCGATCGTTCTGGATTCATCCAAAGATAGCCAAATATCAGCTTTAAAATAGAGACGGCAGTCTCTAATCAAAAGGGGAAGTCCCTTACCGGTAATTGGTCGTTCGATGACCGGAGGAGGAGAAGGACCCTCCGCTGTAGAAGTTGCCACTTCTTTCCCCGCTCGTCTTTTGGGCGCCATTGAAGAGCTGCGGAAGCTTTCAAACTTTTTAAATGGAGAGGAAAAAGGAAGAAGAAGAGTCAAAGATCTCTAAAAATTTCAAGTAAAGAGATCTGCTCTTTCTCAGCCCGATCGGGCTTTTATAGGCCAATCAACGCCTGTAACGATGCCTCGAAAAGGGCACAGGCCACCGTTTCGAATTAATTTGAAATGCCGCCTAAAGCGCCTTCTCGAGAAGCGCTGCTTCAGCCACTAAGGGTTAACCTCGCCATGAGTCAAAGTGCGGACTTCGCACAAGTTCATCAAGAACTTCGCCAAAAGGGTTGCCTTAGCCCGCTAAAGGCACAGTTCGCTGACATGCCAGTTTCGCGCGAAGCTCATTCAAAAAGGACCCTGTCCTTAACTCCGCACGTAGTTCAGCCCCGTTATAGCCAAATTCTCAATGAAGGCAGGCAAAAATCAAATGAGTAGAAAATGAACTTTCATTGATTTAAGAGGAAAGGTACATTGATCTACATCAAGGTTGTGTTTCATACAACAGATTCAGTTGCTCAACAGGATCATTTGCGCAAAAGGCAAAGAAGTGGTTTTATCTGCTTTCAAGCCAGACTAACTGGACACGAAAGGCCTTCCTCCTGCACAAGGCCATAATCCTTCACATAATGATAGAAGGTGCCACCAGAACAGATGGTGCCACCAGGACAGGGCCGTGATCTTTCGTATAATGACAGGTTTTGCCATCAGAAAGCCGGACCGTCTTTGGTCAAAACTGGCGAAAGACTGATCGCCACCAGCAGGTTGGATCTTCTTTGATGAAAATTGGCAATGGGAAGATCCGCGACCTCACAGGTGACGTCCGCTTTCCCGAAGTGGATCACTCAGATAAGCGACTACCAGCCTCGCCTCAAAAGGGATCATCTCAGATAAGCGACTGCCAATAGCCTCTGGGACACGCATCAGCTGCCCCAGTTTGTTCCTCCTGCTTAAAAGTAAAGTTTCAACTGGGGAAGCATAAGGCAACTTTTCGGTCTCTTTCATCAAGTCACAAAGTTGGCGAACATAGCTCACTGCAATGCAAATCAGAACAGATTAGCAGTTACACACGGGAGAAGCTGCAAAAACACTAAGTCAGATCCTTTGGGGCGAAGCAATCCGATTTCAGTTAAAGCAGAGGATAAGCTTCGCTTGCACAGTAGTGATGGGCTAGCTCAGCAAATGCCAAGTCCTAACCTCGCCTATATGGCTAAGCCAGACTGATCCTGTGGGACACAGTCTTAGCCCCATCTATATGGCAAGACTGGCTCAACCTTGAAGAAATTAAGTCCCAAGTTCTGCCTGTGCAGCGGACTTAACATGCAGTGATCTCTCTCCGATCAAGTCAAGATGATAGCTTCGCTGGAAAGCTATGCTAAAATCCTTAACATGCAAGCAGCCAATTGCAAAATGAAGAACAAGGGAAACTAATCCCTGAAGCAGCTGTTAAAACTAAATTAAGGGAGATGAATTCCCTAAAGTTGGTAAAGTCGTTGAATGATCAAGACTTACCGGTCCTTGGCCGGATAATGACCAGAGTGGGCATTCCCACTAATTCAGAGATCTGAGTATCTCTCTCAAACCAAGAGAAGAGGAGAAGAGCCGATCACTTCTCTTCAGAGGACCTCAAGTGTCCTATTTATAGGCCCCATGGCCTGGGCGCTGCCACCTCAAGCGTGGAAGCACGAGCACATTCAAGGCATTTATTGAGCCTTGAGAAAAGGGACGATTTCCCTCAGAACCGTGCAAAGGAAGAAACGTCTCCCTCATAAAGGCACTCATGACGCCTTGAAGAAAGGGAATATCCTCCCTTGAAAATGCACAAGGGGAGAATATCTCCCTCGATCAGTACGAGAGAAGAAGTAATCCTTCTCGTAACCAGCCCACAGCAGTTGGCCTGGGGAAAGCAATAGATGTTCCAGAGCGAACCTACCTAGCCGCGAAGCTACCCAGATGCGAGTCTACATGATTCCTCGGTGAATCTACATCCTAAAGCAGGATTTAAAGCGAAGCTGAACTCAACCATCATGGCGACGTTCATACTCCACACAACACCAATTAAAGCAGTTCAAAGCATTTCAAAGTCTGAGCCATTGCAGACTTCTGAAAACTTTGAAGGGGGTCTTGTTGACACTTAAAAAAGACAAGATTCTTATTGGTCCGAACAATGTCTAAACTTGTTGACATTTACAAAGACAAGTGACAGACGAGCTGAAGACCAGTTTTCACCCATCTCCAAGGGACAGGGAAGCAACTTGGACTCCACTGATCCAGCAAGCAGACAGTGAACCCGAATTATTTCTGAACAGACCTCAGTAGGTCTAAGATGCTAGCATTTAGCATCACATGAGCCCAAAGGGATAGCCTCGTCTGAGAGGCTAAAATCATCCAACTTCGCCTTGAATCCATTCAAAGCCTCGCCAGGAAGCTAACCCATAGCTTCGCTAGAGAGAGTTAACTTCGCTTGAAGTCACACGCAACCGCGCAGAAGGATGTTCGGTAGCTTCGCCACGATGTTATCTAGCTCTGCTAAAGAGCTTTCTTCTGACTTCGCCAGATGCGCCTTCCAGCTCCGCTGTGAGTTCAAAGCGGGTAGCGCCGCTGTTGGTCTGCTACGGTCAACCTTTGACTAATTAAATCTCCAGATGAGATCAGATCTAATCAGATTAAATCCAATTAAGATCAAATCAGAGATCAAATTCGGCAGTTGATTGCCACAATCTCTTGACTCTCTTAAAACGAGTAAGAGGATCAGGGAAAATCCTCCAATGATATGAAAAGGATCAAAACAGATCAAGAGGATCAACCGACCTGCCATTTCTAGCTTCGCAGAAGCTGATCCTAGCTTCGCAGCAAGGCTACTTTCTAGATTTAAACAGATTTGATTCAATCTGTTTCCATATTTTCAAGGGACGATTATACCCTTGCTCTCCCTATAAATAGCCCACCAGGGGCACAAGGAGAGAAGGACAGACAGAAGGAACGGACGGACCGACTCAAAAATCTGAGGCGACACGCACAAGAGGACTCCACAAGCAGAGGCTTCTTCACGACGCACCGTGCGCTCTTGAATTTAGAGACTTTTAAAGAATTGCTTCTCTATTCAGGGTGCTGATACCCTAATACCTTCTTCTCAAGGAATCTCCTGAACCAGGCGAGAAGGAATTCCTAATTGAAGGCGGTTTTGAGAAGTAGCAAGAGGGTTCTACCAACCTTCTATTCTCTGATTCCCGGAACCAGGCGAGAAGGGAATCTCATCGCTCGCATCGTCAAAGGGACAAAGTGGTCGTGCGCTGACCAGATTCCTATCGGCACACTTCTCCAGAATCTCTGAGGAGATCTACTTGTAATCTTTTTAAGAATACTTGTAATTTAGCTCCTCAAACTCTTTTTATTGTAAGTTTTTCCCTTTGCAAATTAATGGAAAACAGACTCTGCTCAAGAAAGCAGAGCCCAGAAGCCCTTAGATTTGCTACATTCTAGTGACAATATGAGTGAACTACTAACCTGTATTTTGTAGGTTGGCTGAATTGTAAAGCTAAATTTCTGCAGCTATTTATTTTCTTGATTAACTTACTATACATACTTTCTAACCTCAGCAGTAAAATGATGTTTGCTAATGGTCAAAAACGGTTTAGACTTTGTATTTAGGCATGTGTCTAATTCGTTTACATTTTATATTACTGTTGAAGAGTGCTGGAGCAAAAGGTACGTATGCATAGCATATAGTTTAGGAAACATTGCTGCCTCTGCTGCTGCCGCTGCTGTTGTTCCTTTATTGGGTTTTGGTAGAACCCAAACCCATTAACCCTATTGGGTTAATCAAAAACCCACTACCCAAAACCAATAACCCGTTACCCATTTAACTTAAGTTATGAGTTTGGGTAGTGGATCCAAACCCGACACGTTAAGAACCCAACCCGCATCCAAGAACCCAATAAAGGTACTTTTTCAGCAAATCCCCTGTTACATTTCAGTATTTGCATTTGAAATATTGTTATTTACATATTTAACCCATCTCTGTTACTTTTAGTATTCGGGCGATATCTGGAGCATCCGGACTCCGATTTGGACGATTCTGGATCCGTTGCGATCGTGGGAAAGAGAGCTACCTTCCCATCGCTAGTTTGTGAGTGTTTTCATTTTATAAATTACATTTATTCATGGTAGATTAAGTGATTGCTTTCGTTCATAAATTGTAAATGTGGATAAATCACGATACATGGTACTGAATCGATACTTCATGATAGAGATAGCTATAACATATACGTAAGAGATGAGTGTATCTATTTCCCATGGTGTAGTTACATTTCTCACATCACATGCCATTGTGACTTCGTTAATACTACGTGTATACTATCACTATGACACAGTCACCATACAGACCCACCACTACACTCGACCAGTGATCTCATGTCAACCTCTGATACACTCCACAGGATACTGTCATTTCATGTTCATGACCTCTGTTCCATGGATACGCGATTGATATGTCATGTGCTAGGATCACCGTCCCATAGACAGTCTAAGGCACTGAACGCACTAGACACCAACACTGTTATTGCCTGTTCTGAAATCACTGATATACGGATACACTGACACTACTATTGCGTGTTATGGAGATACTGCTACACGGATACCTTGTACACTAGTAGTGGGACACAGTTACACCAATCTACTGGCTACCCACATTTCATACATTGATATCATCGTTACATGGATGCTCGGTATTCAGTTATGCCATGTTTACACATCACAGCTCCACTTGACACTAGTACTGCATGTTCATGAAGTACTGTGATATATATTCACCAGTATACATGCATGGCTTGTGTTTATATTCTTGTCATATAGATCACCGTACATATTCCATGTATTATTGTTCCTTGTTATCCCCGCATTCCTGTTATATGATTGTTGCCCGTCACTGATATTGTTATTCCTGTTACTGGACATGCGTGCTGTTGATATGCGATGTGTGGAACTAAGTGCCACGTGGATCCAAGCCACGGGGGCCACCTCTAGAATCCCACATCTATTGTTCTCGTTTCCCGTTATATTGTTCCCGTTTCCCGTTATATTGTTCTATGCTATCAATAGAGCTCAGGTCCTGTTATCATGTTACCCGTATCATGTACTGTAATTATTCTTGTTACATTGTATACTTGACATATCAGATCATAAAGCTAACTTGGGTATGGGGGAGACTTGACAGTTGATTAGATCATATCGGGTGATGTACTGGATCCATATTGTTCTCCCACTGCAGGGGATGGTAGTGCTACCTACCGATTGTATAGCTCCATGAGCTCCCGTTACTTGATTCATGCTCCCCTCTTAGCGGAGGGCCCTGGTCTCAGCAGCCAGGGGTTTGTTTAAGGCCGTGATCCCGGGTATGCACGGGATACACCTACTCGATAAGAGCTCCTCGACCATGGGTTTCCAATTAACATAATAAAACAGTATACACAATAGTGACGTCGGGAACACTTGTTATTTGGTCACTCTCTCATTTGGATAATGGTACCCGTAGGCCATGTCCGGATGGGTTCGACTGGAGTGCGGGCTCCAGTATGAACTGCTAGTGGTATGAGACACTGGAAGAGATTGATTACAATACCAAGTGGTACTGATTGCTACTATTGTATAAATATCATGACTTACCTGATACATGTATACTCTTGTTTAGTTGTACTTGTTACTGTTCCTGATAATTTATCCGCTATCATGTTACATGTGTACTTTGTTACTTTACCTGGTACATTTTACACTTACTGCGGTGGCATACTACTCATGTACATGTATAATCTACATCACATATATTCTGTTTTCTGTATACCTTACAGACATCATTACTGTATATGCACAACACCGTATTATGGTTATCTTACATATTGCCCATCTGCATGTTCACTTCTATTATGTCACCACTATACACCAGTATAAATTGTATAAAACTAGATATGACTATAGACATGACCCGATGATAACCGGCTAGGTAGTGATGGTATTAAAAGATAACATGTCTATATATTTCTACTACTTATATACTTATTATATAGTATCACTATTACAACATCATGTATTATATATTAGTATCGTGTTTGTATTACTATAATATCTATTACTACCTCCTCCTTCATTTTACCACTCACTAGGTCGCTTTCTGACGACCCTGGGTTTGCGTGCCCAGGTTGGAGATCCGAGTTATCGTTTGGTCAGCTAGTTCATTGAACTTTACCATCGAGACCCTTCATAGGTATCTATGTGATTTGTTTTCTGTTATCTTATTTATCACTGCTTTCTTATCTGTTATGATCACTAACCTCTTTCTGCAGGTATTCTTGTACTTATTTCCTGTTGGAACTCTTGTGTATCTGGAGGCCCTGTCCTGTACTGAGGCTTAACGTACTCGTGAGTGTGTTTTCACCTCGCGTATGTACGTCACCATAACGTCTCCGTATCCTTAGGATCGGGGCGTTACACATTCTTGAGTGATTATTTGTTTGTTGAATATTACTTTTCTATATCCTGCACACTTTGAACTACCAATCTTTTGGGCTTGTCCTATAAACAAGATAAGGTGGGGAAGTTATTACCCTCCCTTAGCCCGTAAACAATCTCCTCACTCACTAACGTAAGCCTAACTAAAAGCTGAGTAAACGTTGGCCCTAAGGACATCTCGGACTCATATAGGAGACTGACCTAAGGGAAAGTTGATTAGAATTTGACTCTTGTCAAATCGATGTCTAAGGTTGGGGATTGAGGGGCGAAACCCTGAAGGTTGGTGGTTTGGCATGATTAGGCCTGTTGCTTAGGCACGGATTCCTCCTATTGATCTTGCCCCTACCTGGCCAATTAACTTGTGGTCAGGTCGACAAGATACCCCGTGGATAGTCTAGCCAGTTTGGAGTCGTCTAGGTCTAAGGTTTATCTTAATTTAGGTTTAATTTTTTTTCTTTTTTTGTTTATTTGTTTGTTTTTCTTTGTTTGACTTTGACATTTCTTGTATGATATGGCTTATAACAATAATTTTTTCAATTTTAATGATAATACATGTTACACCCTGACCTCTTTTTCGGATATAACCAACCCAGCATATCATAACTTTAACCAACCTAGTGTACCGAATTGGTCTTATCCGAATCAATACATGCCTCATTCCCAATACTATGAATAAGACTAGAATAATCATCACTACTCTTCACAGAGTCAATGGGGATACAACTCCCGAGTCATTGTCAACCACCCTACCAATATCCAGCTTCATATACTCCTTCTCCTGAACAACCATTAGAAAAATCAATTGACTGGAAAAAGAGGATGGAAGCCTTAGAAGAGATTGAGCGACGAATTAAAATTTTAGAAGACCCAAAATTCCCGTCAAAATTTTCAAATCACAGATCCTTACTCTATTTTTCAAGAAGAACATGCCTACTTAGAAAAGAGTATGAAATTCATGATTCAATTCCAAAGTGATCAACTCGATATGGTAAAAGCAAGACTTAGTAGATTGGAAAGCATGCGTAGTAATAAGAAAACTCTCCCTACACAATCTTTGACTATTCCTGACACTTCTAGCTATATTGATGAAAATCAAGAATCATGGTATCTTGAAGACTTTAACCAAGATTCAATTTCACCACAAAATCTTAAACTTGACCAATATCAACTCATTGACTAATTGGCAAGTTTTCATTTTAATGAGATATAACATGATTATGAATGTGAACCCAATCCCCAACTTTGTGATTCAGTTCCCATCTTCGAATCTATGTTGACTCCGGTATTCTTACCCAATTTGGACCAAATTCCCAGGCCAACATTTATTCCCGTACCCATAGCTCTAGAAATTGAATCACCAATTTTGGATAGTCACATTCTATTGATGGGAAAAGAATGTGAATTTCAATTCTTTGATTTGGACTCAACTCTTAAACCAAAACTGACTCTCGAACCCAAAGTTGATTTTTCCAAGTTAGTATTGGTTCCTGAACCTATCATTCTTGAGCCTAAGTCAACCATTTCACCAAGCACATTCTTTTGTTGGACATAGGTATAGACCATGATGACTCCGTGATGATTTTTCAAGACTGGTCATGTAATGGGAATAAGTTTCATGATAGGATCTTTCATATCCTATTCATATTGGGGACTGTAAATATGTAAATAGAAAAGAGGTCAATAAAGGTGGGTTCCGTGAACCACCACATGATCTTTATTGGGTAGCAACGCTTAACCCAATCAGACCACCACCAGAACCACCACCTTAAGGTAATATTTTACTTCCCTTTCTTCTTTTCATGCATCTATGCATTAATTCATACATTGAGGATAATGCATGATATAGGTGTGGGGGAGGGTTCTAACATAACTTAGGTTTTCCTTTTATTATTAAAAAAATTTCTTGACTTTTAAAACTTTTTGAAAATAAAAATAATATTTTGACATATTATTTTGTAAAAATTAAGTCAATTTTAAGGAATAGGAAAATCATAGTTAGGATTTCTTATACTTGGTCAAAATAAGCTTTTTTGTTTGATTTCTAAGGTTAGAAAGAAAATTTAGAAAAGTAATTTAGTCTTGATTTTTACCTTGATGAAATATGTAAGCTTTATTCACTTGCACGGGTTCAAAACAAAGATTTTTAAGCCTTATTAAATATATATATATATAATATATCAAAAATCCTCTGATTAAGCTGGGTATATGTATCTCATAAAGCATAATTCAAGCCTAAAAGCATTCATATAATAAAATCCTTAGTTTTGTGGCCTTGTTTGCTCAAGTCCTTAAGTCCTTGGGTTTTTTTTCACCCGGTGCCCTAAGACCGCTTGGTTTGGGAATCACGGATTAAAGGCTCGTTATATGGACAGATTAGAAAGCCTAATAGAACTAAGGGATAATATCAAATATATATATATATATATATATATATATATATATATATATATATATAAATAAAAGAAAAAAATAATAAGGCATAAGAGTTAGAGTTAAAGAATCCCGAGTCAATATTTCATGGTCATAAAGGTGCATATAATTTAGGATAAAATAATAAACTAGATGAGAAATACAGTTTGACTCCGAGGCTTGATTGATAGACGTTTTTGAATAAAGACAAATCTTAAGAATGAAAATTCCGATTTTCCTATAACTTATAGAATACTTAATTCTTACAATAATACTTCAAATATTTTCTCTTTCAAAATGTGTTTTCAAAATACTAGCACTTTATTTCTCTTTCTTTATGGATTTTGTGGATGTAATCCACTGAAAATCCTTACAAGACAAAACTCATCCTCTAGGGAAAGCTAGAGGTTTAACGGCTTATTGCACATGCTCAGTGCAATCGCGTAACCTACGAAAGTGGTCTAATAATATTTGGTTTAGTTTTGTTGTTTTGCTTGAGGATGAGCAAAAGATAGGTGTGGGGGTGTGATCGTACACATATTTTGCATTCTTTTTATTACACTACTACATTTATCATGTAATAAATCTGTTAATTTGCTTGTCTTAAATGTCTATTTTGCATAAGATAATTATGAAGAGAAAGAGAATTAAACCAAATAAATACAAGTTAAAATCAGATTTAACTGGATCTATTTGGTTAGCTGAGGATATCCCAGATCTAGTTAGAACAAATCAAGGATTGGGGCAAATGTTTAGCTGAAGATCAGAGCAAATCAAAAGATAACACCAAATGAAACCGGTAAAATTCGAATTTCTATAAATCCATTTTGGTTTGCTAAAGATCAACCGAGGATAAAGTCAAATACAGAGTTCAAATTCAAAATCCAAAGGGATAAATGGATAGAGAGAGGATCAGCAGATGGGATGAAGCAATTTTGACTCGGATTCTGATTGGATATATTTTAGTATTTGAATCATAACTTTCGCTACCAAAACTCAAATCTGATGATTTAAGATGATCCAAAAATACGACTTAAAGGACTATAACTCTTAAGTTGATCACTATCTCTAATTCTGCCATTTGATAAGAAATATTCAGAACCAACATGCCAACAAACTGCAGATTAGAACTGAATATCCACATCAAATCAAGTTTGGAGATAAAGATTCAAATTCAGAAATAGCCAGCTCTCCCTATCTTTTAACTCATTTCCTTATCCATTTCTATGCTATAAATACTCCACACATTAGAGGCAGAGGGGGAGGAAGCAGAGAGTAAAAGTTTGGCTATTCTGTGATTTGTAACTTAGGTTTTTAGTTTTCTTTTATGTAATTTTTATTTTCTTTATGTAACTGAGAGGAGAGGAGATTTTCATGGAGGAATGAGAACAAGCTTGTACTGAGAGTGATACCGGTGTAAGTAATATTTTCTTTCATTATTATTTGAATCAAAGAAGTTTTCTTTTCTTTTCTATTCTTATTTTTGTTTGCTTCCCTCTTCTGCGTTTGTGAATCTAAATGACTCCGATAGCCTCGAAGTTACCTTGCCCTTGTAAGTGTCGTTGCTGGCTTATGGTGATGGATATTCATTTCTATGGTAGTGTAGCTTGCCCCTTCATTTCATAGTGTAAATCGGGAATGGGAAAGATCCTATTTGTTATACTTCGCTCGCCTTCAAACAAAGGTACATCGTCAATACGGGTCAAAGGTAAGTAGGCGCCGAAGAGGTAAGTAAGTTCTTAGGTTTTAACATTTTTTTTCTTTTAATTTTAGTTTAGATCACCATCACCACAATCTCCCAACCATTTATTCAATCTTTTTAATTTCTTTATACAAAATCCATTTTCTATTTTCTCCACCTTCTCAATCTACCACTTTCTTCCTAATTTAACTTTAACATATTTTCTTTTCTTTTAAAGAACTAAAAGAATATCTTTAACTATTGATTGTAACTTAAAAGAAAACTTGCTAAAAGCTTCCATCGCTAATCCCTCCTTGTGGATCACGACCCGTATAGCCACTTGCTATTGTGGTAGTATTGAGTACTTGCATATTCTATTCTTAAGTTTTAAAATTCTATTATCTTGTGTGCAGGTAAAAACCTCAATCAAATTTTGCCAAAATTGGATTACAAAGTGAAAGAAATGAGAATTACCATCTAGCTTTGGGCTAACGGGTCGTGTCCACGAGGAGGAATGCGATGAAAGCTTTTCAGTATTTTTGTTTAAAAAGCAAAGAATGGTGTCGTTGTTTTTTTTATGTTGAAAAAGAGAATGGAGAGTAAGGAAGTGATTAAAAGAAAAATTGGAAACTTAGAGAAAGCTTTGGAAAAGATGATTTTTAAAAGGCTTGAAGGTTGATTTGTTATTTTTAATATATGAAAAAAAATCTGGGCTTACTATATTACTACTCAACGATATGTTCTTCTCTTGAAATTCTCAGTGTCTCAACTTGATCATAGGCAAAAACTTAAACTTGAGTTTTGAAAGTCTTAAACAAAGCAAATAAGATTGTTTGGAAAAGTTTTAACTCTTTTTCTTAAGAAATCCTCTTGAACTGTATGTTAAATCATCAAG
Organism: Agave tequilana; assembly: GCA_038442645.1. Classification (NCBI taxonomy): domain Eukaryota; kingdom Viridiplantae; phylum Streptophyta; class Magnoliopsida; order Asparagales; family Asparagaceae; genus Agave; species Agave tequilana. Next base: position 48,580 of record JAVJIF010013222.1, read on the forward strand.
TTGTCTTTCAACTATGAAATAAAAATAAGTTCTAGTGATGTTTTAAAAAAGGAAAAGTTTAAAAATTCAAACCCATCCTCATGTGCCTTCAAGAACACTTTCAAAGAAAAAAGGCTTAGTTTAAGGCATACATATGATTCCATTGGGTTCTTTACATCAAAACCATTCAATACAAGAGGGATCAAAAAAAGAGGTGATAGTGAGCCCAGAAAAACGAATTTAGTTACTCATGGCCAAAGTAAAACAAGACATGTAAAGGAAATAACACATACCCGTGAATTGGAGAAGAAGAGAAGCCTTGAACCTTTATTGATGTCAGTTCAACTTCATATTACAATCACTCTTTTCCTCTCTCTCACTTGTATCTGGATTGAACTATGAATTAAAAATAAAGACACGACTTCTCAGTACTATCTAACAAAGAACTTAAATTCTAAAAACAAAGAGAAAAACTTAAACTAATTTTTGGTTCATTTTTCTCTGAAAAATGCAGTATTTATAGGAAAAATCAAATGTGGGAGGGTGTACGAAGTAGGGGGAGCAAACGCTCCCCAACTGACTCAACCAAGCTGCGAAAACATGGCCAAAACCACGTTTCCACGGCCAGGGTGTGGTCAGGTGGCCACACCCGGTTGGTAGTACTCTCCGGTTTAGTGATACGTCTTTATCTCTTACTGGTTTTCCCGTTTCAGCTCCTAGATTTGACGAAACTGCCTTTGATCTTTAGTTTTAACCAATTGATTTGGGAAGATTTATTTTAACAGATTTTCATCTTCTCTGATTTGCCATGATCTACCCTGATTTTCTGAGTTCGAATTAATTCTGAATTAAATCAGAATTTTGATGGGCTTTTGGGCTCGTTTCTCTCCCTTTCCTTTAGCAATGGGCCTGCATTTTATAAAAAAAAGGACTTATTAATAAGATTTATTAGATAATAAACATGATAATGTGACAATATATATATGCAATATATGTGACCGATCACTTATCTCTGTTGGTGCTTTGAAAACATTGGGTCTTGAGGTATCAATAAAGGATGGAGTTCTCAAGGTGACCAAAGGCTCAATGGTGGTTCTGAAGGGCGTCCGTCAGAATAATCTCTACTACTTGAAGGGTAGTACTGTTACAGGACAGGTGTCGACCTCTACTGATTTAGATAATGACTCAAATATGTTATGACATATGACGCTCGGACACACGGTGAAAAATCTTAGCAAGCTCTTGCAAAGTAAGGACTATTGAAAGATGCCAAAACCTACAAACTGGATTTCTGTGAAAATTGTGTCATCAAAAAGAAGACCAAGGTGAAATTCAGCACAACAACTCACTACACCGAGGGAATTTTGGATTATGTTCACACTGACATTTGGGGACCTACCATGACTACATCTATTAGAGGTAACCACTACTTTATGACTTTCATTGATGATTATTCTAGGTGATGTTGGGTATATACCATAAAGCACAAAGGGGAAGCCCTAAAATTATTTGTGGAGTGAAAAAAAATTTTGGAGAGAAGTACGGGAAGGAAAAGCAAGGTCCTTCGGTCAGATAACAGAGGTGAGTATAAGTCTGATCCTTTTCTAAAACAATGTTATGATGAGGGCATAGACAGGCACTTCACAGTGAGTGGAACACAGCAACAGAACGGGGTAGCAGAAAGGTTGAACAGGACTTTGCTAGAGAAAGTCCATTGTATGTTATCCAATGCCAGATTACCAAAGAATTTTTGGGCTGAGGCTTTGGCATATGCTTGCTAGCTTGCTATCTGGTCATCAGGTTGCCTTCGTCTATGATAGGAAATAAAACTCCTCTAGTGGTCTGGGAAATCTGCTCAGGACTATGATTCGCTAAGGTTATTTGGTTGTCCAGCCTACTCCCATGCTAAAGAAGATAAGTTAGACCCAAGAGCGAAGAAAGAAGTGTTCATAAGATTTAAAAGAGGAATAAAAGGCTACAAGATCTGAGATCCTAGGGACAGAAAATTTATTCTCAGCAGAGATGTCACATTTGATGAGGCTTTAATGTTGAAGCCTACAATCTCTCAGCAGATGGAGATTGAAATGACTAAAGAGGTATCACAGTAGGTGGAGAGTGATGCTACTCCACCATCTCTAGACAGGCCAGTATCTTTGGAGATCATACCCAAGGTACACAGGGTAGTAATCAAGTAGCCGAGCAGGATGCTGATAATGATGAGGATCAAAAACAGATTATGGGTGATGTTCATGAATCCATTGCAGTTGGAAGACCCAAAAGAAATTCACGCAAACCAAGTTGGCTCACTACAGATATGATTATAGCCTATGCTCTCCCAGTTATTGAAGAAACAATTCCGTCTACATATAGGGAAGCTAAAATCAATTTAGAATTGAAGATGTGAAAGGATGTTGATTGCTAAAATGAAAGAGTTAAGAGTTTACCGTGTAGCTTCGGGCTAACGGGTCGTGTCCACGAGGAGGAATGCGATAGAAGCTTTTTGGTGTTTCGTTAATAACAAAGAATTGTGCTCGTTTTTTAATTGAAAAGAGAATGGAAAGAAGTAGATGATTAAAAGAGAAATTGTAACTTTGGAGAAGGCTTTGGAAAAGGTGATTTAAAAAAACTTGAAAATTGTTTGGTTGATTAAAAAAACTTGAAAATTGTTTGGTTGATTATAATATAAGAAGGAGAAGATCTGGGCTCACTAATTTTTAACTCAACTATGTACTTATCTCAAGAAAATTTGGGTTGCATCACTTTTATTATAAACCAAAAACCTTTAGTTTTTTTTAATGTCCAAACAAAACAAATAAGATCGTTTCATTTAAATCTTAAGCCCTTTCATTACAAATCATTAAGAAGTGAATATTAAACCATCAAGCGCGAAGAAGCAAGTATGGAATAAAAATAGTTCAAAGAGATTTGAGCTTTAAAAGTTCAAGTTTAAAGTAAAGAAATCCTCATGTGCTTTCAAGAACGAAGTTTTAACTAAGGTACTTTATGATTCAAAAAGTGTAGCTTTTTATGAAAATCAGTCAAGAGAGAGGTGATAGAAGAGGTCCATTAGTGAGCCCAGAAAACGAATTAGCTACTCATTATGAACTAAAAACAAATAAGAAAATGACAAGTAAACTTGAACATACCGAATTCGAGTAGAGTTGATCAAGCAAGTAGAAGCACCTTTGATTGTCACTTCAAAGACGAATTACACACTCAATTCCACTCTTCTCTCTGGTGTTTGTACTGAACTAAAAATTATAAAACAAAAAATACAACTTCTATACTATCTAACAAAGAGCCTAAATCCTTAAAGAATAAACAAAAATTCTAATCCTAGTCTTCGCTGATTTGTCAGTATAAAACCCAAGCTTTTGTAGCCAAAAACCTAGAGGGCAGGGAGTGAGGAGATAAGGGGAGCAAACGCTCCCCTTATCTCCACCAACAAGCCGCGGATCCGCGGCTTGGGCCGCGGATCCGCGGCCTGGATGTGGCTAATTGGCCACATCCAGGTGGAGGATTAGTTGGCGTGGATTAGGACTCCCTTTTGTCTTGCTGGTTTCACTGTTGCAACTCCCAGATTTGACGAAACGATCTTTGATTTGTAGGCTTTAACTGCTTGATTCAGGAAGATTCATTTCAACTGGTTTTCAACCTCTGTGATATTCCAAGATTTGCCCTGATTCCCTGATTTCAAATTTATTCTAAATTAAATGGGCTTTTGGGCTCATTTCTCTGGCCTATCCTTTAGCAATGGGCCTGCATTTTATAAAAAACAATAGGACTTATTAATATGATTTATTTAGATAACAAGTATGGAAATGTGACAATATGTATGCAATATATGTGACCGATCACACCCCCACACTTATCTTTTGCTCGCCCTCAAGCAAAATATCAAAATTAATCTTAATCAATTATTAGACCATTTTCGCAGGTCACTCGATTGCACTGAGCATGTGCAACAAGCCGTTAAACCTCTAGGTTATCCCTAGATGACGAGTTTTGTCTCGTGAGGGTTTTCAGTGGATTGCACCCACAAAATCCATAAAGAAAGAGAAAAAAGTTAGTATTTTTGAAAAGCATTTTTAAAGAAGAAAATATTTGAAGTATATTTATAAGGCTTTAAGTAATCTATAAGTTATAGGAATATCAAAATTTTCATTCCGAAACTCAGTCTCTATTCAAAAACATGTCATCAATCAAAGTAAGGAGTCAAATTATACTTCTCATGAGTCTATTAATTTACCCTGAGTCGTATGCACCATCGTGACTTTGAAGTTGACTAAGGGTTCTTAAACATTAACTCCTATACCTTATTTATATTTATTTTTGGTGGAATTTATTCCTCAATTTCATTAGGCTTTCTAATCTGCCCATGTAACGAGCCTTTAGTCGGTGACACCCAAACCGGACAGTTTTAGGGCACCAGGTGAGAAAACACCCCTAAGGACTTAAACACTCGAGCAGACAAGGCCACGAAACTAAGGTTTTTATTTATAAAATGTACCCTTATTAGGCATGAATACTTATGCTTCATGAGGCACAAATACCCAGCTTAATCAGAGGATTTATATATATATATATTTTTTTTAAACTTATCTAATTATCTTTTGCATAAATACCAAGGCTTGCTTAGGCCAAAGCACCTAGCTAATCAATAATTAGATTTGTTTATATTTTTCCTTTTTTTTCATACGTATATACTTTTTTTTTATAAGGCATAAGAATCTTTGTTTTTAAACCCTAAGTGTGTAAGTGTATTTAGTGTGCATATTTCATCAAGGTAAATATCAAGACTAAATTACTTTCACAAATTTTCTTCCTAACCCTAAAAATTAAACAAGTCATCTTATTTGACCAAGTGTAAGAAATCTTAATTATGATTTTCCTATTCCTTAAAATTGACTTAATTTATTACAAAAATATATCAAAATATTGTTCTTATCTTTCAAAAAGTTTTTAATTTATATTATACAAATTTTTTTTTTGTTATATTAGTTATGTTAGAACTCTTATATTAGTCATGTTAGAACCCTTTCCCACACTTATCTCATGGATTGTCCCCAATGTATGAAAGAAATGTATACATGCATGAAATGAAATGTAAAAGAGGTGCATATATTATATAGAAATATGTACAACATCAAGTTTCTCCCACACCTAGATCTTTTTCGGTCTTATCCCTCTAGCTCTCTTTCCGTCATTCCAATGGGTCCTCTTTATAGGGCATAGTGGTGAGGCCAATTTTTCTGTCATTTTAACTCTCTTCCTCCCCAGTCTCAACTTCTTTAGGTTTTCCTTCCTCATATTTCTACACTCATTATTCAAAATTGATCACCACCACACTTCTCAGTTGAAACTTCCTCACTATGAATGCCTAGGAATTCTAACTCAGTTCCATATATCTCCTCAAAGCTTAAGTCAACACTCTCCCCTAGAGATGTGTAATTAACCAAAAGATCCCTAGTTGGTTCATCCAAACACATGAGTTCTTCTTCGAAGAGGTTTTCAAAGAGTATGTCAATCGGAGGTTCTTGAATTATATTCTCATGCGATACATTATTGGTTGGCTCATCAAAAGTGAAGATATTCAAATCAAATTTCCCCTTTTTAAAGGGTACTCTAACATTAGGATCTTTGACATATGCCTTCTCATTAAGATAATCCCATTCATTCTTAAATAATTCATTAAGAAACAGCGACTCATCTTCTATATCTTCACTCTCTTCATCACAATTATTTTGAACAAAGTTTACCTCAAATGTTTGATCTCTTATCTTACGAGGTTGTTTTTCTAGGTTGAAAACATTGACTTCTTGGACCCATTAACCTCATGGACCCATTCCTACAATTGATGATGGCATTGGCAGTAGTAAGGAATGGTCGCCCTAGGATAACAGAGTTTGAGCCCTATGATTGGAGTTAGACACAGGTTGTGCCTCTAGAACTATGAAATCAATAGGGTAAATAAACTCCCCAACTCGGATAAGGACATCATTAATCTCTCCTTTTGGAACTTTCACTGAACGGTCAGCCAGTTGGATAGTGACTCGAGTTGGACTAAGATCGCCCAACCCGAGTTATTGATAAACTGAGAATGGAAGCAAGTTGATACTTGCCCCCAAGTCAAGAAGTGCACGACTAATCTCGACTTGTCCTATTGTGCAGGCAATGGTTGGACTACCTGGATCCTTGTACTTAGCAGGGATCGGACCCGATAGTAGCTCACTAATGTTAGTGGCTAAGAAGACCTTTTTAGGTACATTAGTCTTTCTCTTCTTGGTGCACATGTCCCTAAGAAACTTAGTATAAGATAGGACTTGTTGGATGGTATCAAGAAGTGGCACATTTATCGTCACTTGATTAAAGATCTCAATTATCTTATCCATGTGTGGATTTTGCTTGATTTTCAGCCTATTAGGAAATGGTGCTATAGGCTGGTGCACATGACTGGTTGACTTATCTTTTTAGATTTATCAAATTTAGGAGGAGTGGGATTAGATGAGGTGGATGTTGAAGTGTGATTGTGCCGACTAGGATTAGGTGGTGTTGACACTTGGTTATCAACTTTCTTTCCCGACCTCAATGTATGAACAACATTACATTGATTCAAAGATTGATCCTCAACCAAATGAGCTTGTTGTGAATTCCTAGGATTCATAATTGGTTAACTGGACAAAGTACCCTTTTGCCTCTCATGTTGTGGGTTGGCTAACTGGCTCATTTGACCCTCTAGCCTCTGTATTGTTTGCATGAGGGAATCTTGGTTCTTCATGTACCTTTTCATGTTTCTCTCAAAATCAGTCATTCTCCTTTCAAGTTGAGGATTCTGGAAGGAATGTGGAGCTTGGTTGGGAAAATTTTGTTGATAATTTGAAAAATTGTTGGGAAAATTGTGAGGGTGATTGGAAAAGTTGGGTTGATGATTGGAAGAATAATTGGAATGATGAAAGTGGCTTGCATGGTTTGACTATAGGTGGTCATTATTTTGTTGGCTCCATGAGAAATTTGGGTGATTTCTCCAGCCAGAATTGTACGTTGGAGCATAAGGATCATTGTTCGGCCTTGAAAATGCCGCATTCATCAGTTCAGGAAAGTGTTGGTGAGCTTGAAATACAAAACACTCCTCAAACACATGATTCATGGCCTGACAGTAAGTACAACCCGGAGTTGAAAATTGACTTGGGCTGACTTGATTGACTGGACTTGGTTCTTTAGTTTCTAAAACTTTCAGTTTTCTCGCTAGGTTAGCTAACTTAGCCTCGTTAGTTATGGATGATTCAATCGAATGGAGACCTCCTTTTGAAGAGATAGAGTTTGGATTTCTAGAGCTTTCACTAGTAGGTTCCCATTGGATGATCTTTTCAGCTAGATTCTCATATAAATCTCATCCTTCATGCTCATCCTTCTGCAAGAATCCCCCTTGGCACATGCTTTCTAAGAGGGTCTTGGTCGAGTAGTCTAAACCATCATAAAGAATTTGGCATTGTCGCCATTTCTCTATTCTATGATGAGGACATTGGACAAGGAGGTCTTTGAAGCGTTCAAAGTACCTCCAAAACGGTTCACTAGGTTCTTACTTAAACTGCATGATATTTTTCCTAACGAGAGCGGTCTTGTGGATTGGATAGAATTTCTTCAAGAAGATCTTGATGAAACCATCCCAAGATGTGATAGAGCCGGCCGCTAAGCTGTAGAGCCATTTCTTGGCTAAGTCCTTAAGAGCAAATGGGACAAATCTCAACCTAATAGCATCATCTGCAAGGTGTGAGATTTTCATCATTAAGCATACTTCCTCAAATTCTCTTATGAAGAAATAAGTATCTTCGGACTCTAAGCCATGGAACTTAGGGAGTGTATTGATGAACTGTGGCTTAAGTTCAAAGTTGTGTTCACCAACCGATGGAAGTTGGATGCAGGATGGAAGTGATGTTCTAATGGGATAGAACCTATCCTGTAAAGATGTCGGTTGATCCATAACCGAATCTGGTATTGGTTCGAACTTAGGTGGTGATGTGTTTCTAGTTAACCTAGATGAATTAGGGTCTCTTGACCACCCTTGCATACACAAACACAATCACAAACAAGTTCACCAATAGTCAAGAATAGAATACAACCAAGCCTAGTCTAAGATTACCTTGACCTAGACAACTCCTAACTGGTTGATTGTCCACAGGAGGTATAATGTAGACTTTGACCACAAGCTAATCAGCCAGGTCAGGGCAAGATTGGTGGGAAGTTATCCGTCAAAGACGTTCCTTAATTAAGTAACCACCAACCTTCGGGCTTTCGGCCCTTAATCCCCTTCCTAGATACCGATTTGGCAGGAGTCAAATTCCAACACCTTCCCCCTTAGGATAATCTCCTAGTGAGTTCGAGATGTCCCTAAGGCCAACGTCTATCAGATTTTACTTAGGCTTAGGTTGTGCGTTCTTGGAGATGGTTTGTGGGCTAAAGAAGGATAATGACTTCCCCACCTTCTCTTGAATTGGGTTTTGCCCTTAGAGTTAATTGTGCAAAGTGCGCAAGATATAGAAAAGTAGCATTCAAAAGCAAATATCACCCAAGAATGTTTCCTAAACTATATGCTATGCATATGTACCTTGTCTCCAGCTCTCTTCAACAGTAATTGTAAAATAAACGTAATTAGACAATGCCTAGAATGCAAGTCTAAATGTTTTTTAAGCAATTAATAATCACTCAAATTACTGTTGGATTAAAACAGGGATGGTGGATAGCAGATATAACAAGAATATGACATACAAAGACTTAATTTTTGCAAGCAATATGTCCTGTAAAAAAGAGTTTTAGTAGTCCAACGAAATTTTTAACTTTTGCAATGCAATTTCTTGAAATTCTATTCCTACTTTCGAGAGTAGGGGCACAGAATAGCAAGTCTTCTCTTGCAAAGCTTGAATGCTAGATCTGAATCTTCAAGTCCTTGAAACAACACACCAAACTTGTTAAAAAACAAATACACCGTTCCCTCCCCGGCAACGGCGCCAAAAATTGATTGCTAAAATGAAAGAGTTAAGAGTTTACCGTGTAGCTTCGAGCTAACGGGTCGTGTCCACGAGTTGGAATGCGATAGAAGCTTTTTGGTGTTTCGTTTAATAACAAAGAATTATGCTCATTTTTTAATTGAAAAGAGAATGGAAAGAAGAAGATGATTATAAGAGAAATTGCAACTTTAGAGAAGGCTTTGGAAAGGTGATTTAAAAAAAACTTGAAAATTGTTTGGTTGATTATAATATAAGAAGGATAAGATCTAGGCTCACTAATTTTTAACTCAACTATGTACTTATCTCAAGGAAATTGGGTTGCATCACTTTTATTATAAACCAAAAACCTTTAGTTTCTTTTAATGTCCAAGCAAAACAAATAAGATCGTTTCATTTAAATCTTAAGCCCTTTCATTACAAATCATTAAAAAGTGAATTTAAAACATCAAGCGTGAAGAAGAAGTATGGAATAAAAACAGTTCAAAGAGATTTATGCTTTAAAAGTCCAAGTTTAAAGTAAAGAAATCCTCATGCGCTTTCAAGAACGAAGTTTTAACTAAGGTACTTTATGATTCAAAAAGTGTAGCTTTTTATGAAAATCAGTCAAGAGAGAGGTGATAGAAGAGGTCCATTAGTGAGCCCAGAAAATGAATTAGCTACTCATTATGAAATGAAAACAAACAAGAAAATGACAAGTAAACTTGAACATACCGAATTCGAGTAGAGTTGATCAAGCAAGTAGAAGCTCCTTTGATTGTCACTTCAAAGACGAATTACACACTCAATTCCACTCTTCTCTCTGGTGTTTGCATTGAACTAAAAATTATAAAACAAAAAATACAACTTCTATACTATCTAACAAAGAACCTAAATCCTTAAAGAATAAACAAAAATTCTAATCCTAGTCTTCGCTGATTTGTCAGTACAAAACCCAAGCTTTTATAGGCAAAAACCCAGAGGGCAGGGAGTAAGGAGATAAGGGGAAACGCTCCCCTTATCTCCACCAACAAGCCGCGGATCCGCGGCCTGGATGTGGCCAATTTGCCACATCCGGTGGAGGATTGGTTGGCGTGGTTTAGGACTCCCTTTTGTCTTGCTGGTTTCACTGTTGCAACTTCTAGATTTGATGAAACGATCTTTGATTTGTTGGCATTAACCGCTTGATTCAGGAAGATTCATTTCAACCAGTTTTCAACCTCTCTGATATGCCAAGATTTGCCCTGATTCCCTGATTTCGAATTTATTCTGAATTAAATTGGCTTTTGGGCCCGTTTCTCTGGCCTATCCTTTAGCAATGGGCCTGCATTTTATAAAGAACAATAGGACTTATTAATATGATTTATTTAGATAACAAGGATGGAAATGTGACAATATGTATGCAATATATGTGACCGATCAGATGCTATGGAAGAAGAGATAAGTTCTCTACACAAGAACAACACTTGGGAACTGATAGAGTTGCCCAAAGAAAGAAGGCAATTGGCTATTAGTGGGTATATGTAAAGAAACAGGGATCTCTCAAAGAAGTTATTGTACGCGACAAAGCTAGGTTGGTGGTGAAAGGCTACGCACAACGAGAAGAAATTGATTACAATGAGGTATTCTCTCCTGTTGTAAAGCACTCGTCAATTCGAACTTTGTTGGCACTGATAGAACAATACGAGTTGGACCTTGACTAGCTCGATGTGAAGACCGCCTTTCTCTATGGCGATCTTGATGAGGATCTATATGACTCAGCCAATAGGGTTCAAAACTGCAGGCAAAGAGAACATGGTATGCAAGCTGAAGAAATTACTGTATGGATTAAAATAATCTCCTAGATAGTAGTACAAGCACATCACAGCTTCGTCAGAGGAAAAAGGTACACACATAGAAATTATCATCCATGTGTGTATTACAACAAGCTACCTGAAGGAGATTACATCTATCTACTGTTATATGTAGATGATATGCTTATTGCTTTTAAAAGCAGATGCGCAATTGGTAAGTTAAAGAAAGACTTGTCTTCTGAATTTGAGATGAAAGATCTTGGTGAAGCAAAGAGGGTCTAGGCATGGAGGTTGGGCGAGACTGAAGGAGTGGCAAGGTGAGCTTGACACAAAAGGGGTATTTGCAAAAGGTACTTCAGAGGTTCAACATCGATGGTGATACGAAATCTTTAAGTACACCACTAGCTCCTCATTTCAAGTTAAAAGCCACTATGTCTGCAACTACTATTGAAGAACGTGAGTATATGACTCACGTGCCTTATGCCAGCGCAGTTGGTAGTCTGATGAATGCAATGGTGTGTACAAAACCAAACTTGTCACAAGCTGTCTCAATGATTTGCAGATACATGCATGATCCTAGAAGGGTCATTGGGAGACAGTAAAGTGAGTCCTACGGTACATTAAGGGTACCATAAATGTTAAATTGGTATTCGAGAAGGATTCCACAGGTAAGCATGAGTGTATCTGATATGTTGACTCCGATTATGCAGGAAACCTTGACAAACGTCGGTCTACAATGGGGTATGTGTTTACACTGTCTTAAGCACCGGAAAGTGTTGGCCCAGAGGCCCTTGACTCTAGTTTTGATGATGATTAACTCATGTAGTTATAGTTTACTAATAATCTTATGATATTTAGTTTTAGATATTTAACCAAGATATTAGTAGGTGATTAGCTTCAGCAAAGGTATTTTAGAGCTTTCACATAGTGATTCAAGAGCTCGAGCGTCAAGTTCACATCTAGTACTCGATTGGAGTCAAGCTCGGTGGATCACGTTTGATCGAGTCAACTTGGAGACAGAGTTCTACAAGAAGACATCGGTTTGTTTTAGTTTAAGATTTTGTTTAGATCTCATTATAAAGATTAGTGATAGGTAGTCAAAAATGCATAATTATCATCATATATACCATCACATTTGCACATTTATTCATATTATAATGCACATTTATTAATATTTCGTTATTTAATATGTGCAGGCCTCGAAGTATTATTTTAATAAGAAATAAAGCTTTAAGAGCCCAAAAGCCCAGATCCAAGCCCATGTTTGAAGCCCAGGTGAAAAAGCGCAATTACAAGAAGTCAAAATGCAAATACACAAAGGGCTAAAGTTGCAAATATCAAAGATGAGGGAAGGATAGACTTCTATCCAACCCTAAACACTTGCAGGATGAGGATAAAAGCCCAAATTCGTGGATAGAAGATTTGGGATATTTGAGATCAAGGTAACTTGATTACTAGGTTATCTCGAAATCCCAAGATGGAGAGCCAGGATCACACTTCCAGAAGCAAAAGCCCACATGGACGGACCAGGAGAGGCCACGCGCCAAAGCGCGTGGCCAGACGTCACTAAATTGCCGCAAATCCGCGGCAAAACTTGGGTTTTTGCGGCAAAGTGGATGAGTCAGGCTACCAGATTTCGTTGGCGACTTCATCCGGGACTCCTCTACATTCTGCACTATAAATATCTCTGCAGGCGCAACAGAGAGGGGGATCCAGAGACGATTAGGGTTTTCTTTAGCCACTTTTATTTAAAGTTGTAATTTTTATTTCATGCTCGTTGTGGAGAAGAAGGAGACGATTGTGTAACCGAGATTCATCTGAAATAAAGGTCACTCTTTTGTTCTCTTTTAATTTCTGCAAATTTTATTTCTTTTTGTGATCTCTTTGATTTTCAATCTGTGATCTCTTCTTGCTTTCTTTTTTCTTTATTTTGCAATCTTTCTCATTAAATAAAAAATAAAAAAATATATAAATAATTTGAAAAGAAAAAAAATAATGATGAAGAACTAATCCTCTTAGTGGTTTGCTGAGATTCTTAAAGCAACCCTAGAGCAATTAAAACTTGATCTGATTAATGAACATCTCTAGAAACCCTAGGTTTAAAGGCAACTAATTCTAGAAGATTAAAAAATACTTAAAATTCTTAATCTAGGTTGCATGTTAAAAGAACTTTTCATGACTTCAAACTTAAGAACTAGGACAGCATAAATTTGAGATTAGTCTTCTATTAGGCTGTACCTAGATGTTAGGATGAACCATAGTTGGTTTTTGAATAATGCAACTTAGTTAGAATCGTGTATTAATTTTTCTTGCTTGATATATTTGTAATAACCTAGGGTGAATCATATCAATCTTAAGATGAAGATCAAGCTCTTTAATTTGCAATAGGGTTGTGGTAGAAAATCAGCAAAATCACATCTTTTACATCATACATATCAAGATCTAATCTCTTCTCTCCTATTTTTGAAGACACAGAGGAATCGAGTCGAAAAGCTTGCATCGCATCCTTCCCTGAGGATCACGACCCGCTTGAGCCCTTGCTACAGTGGATTCATATTGAGACTAAGAATTCTGAACTTTATTTCAATCTATAAAATCTCAATCAAATTTTGGCGCCGTTGCCGGGGAAGGAACGGCACGATTTCCTCGTTCTAATCATTCTTTCTTTTTTGTTGCAGGTACAGAGAACAGGAAACAAAAACAGAGCAGCAGAAAGCACATATAACTATCCAGTGCCTCTGCCCTCGAAGGCAGAGCACCTGGACCTACAACTTTGCCGCAGAAACGCGGCAAAAGCCGCGAATCCGCGGCAATTGTAGTGGACTACTGATATATTTTTCTGCAGGTTGCTTTGCAGTGCAAAATTCTATTTTCTGCTGTGATATTATTTCTCTGTGATCACTCTGCAACTGCTAATTAATAACATTAACCCATTTGTTGAAAAAAAAAAAAAATTAGACTCTTGCATTTAGGGCACGTGTCTATTTACATTTTTTTTAATTCTGTTGAAGAGTGCTGGCGACAAGGTACGTTTGCATAGCATATAGATTAGGAAACACTCTTGGTTGTTTACTGCTTTCTTGAGTGATTACTTTTCTACCGCTTTACACGTACACTAATTCATCTTAAGGGCATAACCCATAAGCAAGATAAGGTGGGGATTTCATCACCCTTCCTTGGCCCACAAATCATATCCGTCACACTCACAACCCTAACCTTAAGTAAAATTTGACTAGACGTTGGCCCTAGGTTAACTCGGACTCAATAGGAGATTGACCGAAGGAGGAAAATTGTTCGAAATTAACTCTTGTCAAATCGGTGTCTAGGCAGGGGATTGAGGGCCGAAAGCCCGAAGAACGGTGGTTATTTAATTAAGGAACGTCTCTGACGGAAAACCTCCCACCGGTCTTGCCACCTACCTGGCCGATTAGCTCGTGGTTAACGTCGACAGTAGACCTCCTAAGGACAGTCTAAAGTTAGGAGTCGTCTAGGTCAAGGCTTACCCTAGATTAGGATTTTTGATTGTTTTTCTTTTTATTGATTGATTGGGTGAACTTGTTTGCTGATTGTGCATGCCCGCTTGGTCGAGAGACCCACTTACATCCAGGCTAACTAGAACTAGTTCACCACCCGAGCTCAAGTCCGACTCACACATGGCACAACCACAGTCACTCCAAGATAGGTTCTATCCTATTAGAACCTCTCTTCCTTCTTGCATCCAGCTCACTATTGAAAGTGTTGACCCATTTGAACTCAAGCCACAATACATCAACACTCTTCCCAAATTTCATGGACTTGAATCTGAGGATGCATACTTCTTCATAAGGGAATTTGAAGAAGTATGTCTCATGATGAATATACCTAAGTTAGGAGACGATGCTATCAAACTTAGGTTTATCCCCTTTGCTTTGAAGGATTTAGCAAAGAAATGGCTCTACAGTCTAGAGGCCGGTTCAATATCTTCTTGGGATAATTTCATTAAGGCCTTCTTAAAGAAATTTTATCCCGTTCACAAGACTGCACTAATTAGGAAGAATATCCTCCAGTATAAGCAAACAGCCAATGAACCTTTTTGGAAATACTTCGAGCGTTTTAAGGATCTCCTTGCCCAATGTCCTCACCATGAGATAGAGAAATGGCGACTTTGCCAAGTTCTCTATGATGGATTAGATTATTCTACTAAAACACTGTTAGAATCCATGTGTCAAGGAGGATTTCTGCAAAAGAATGAAGATGAAGGATGGACATTGTTTGAGGAATTAGCTGAAAAATCCATCCAATGGGACCCTACTCCTGAAAAATCTAGGACTAATGACCCTACTTCTTCTAAAGGAGGTATCCATTCCATTGAGGCCAACGTAGCAACCGATGCTAAGTTAGCTGCTGTTATGCGCAGACTAGAGGCTCTTGAAACTAAAGAGCCAGTCTCTGTGAACCAAGTCAGCCCAACATCTTCGGCGGGCTGTACTTATTGTCAAGATATGAACCATGTGTTCGAGGAATGTCCTGTCTTCATCGCGCATCAAAGCTTGCCCGAACATATGAGTGCGGCCTTCACAAGGCCTGCCCACAATCCTTATTCACCCACCTACAATCCCGGTTGGAGAAATCATCCCAATTTTTCATGGGGCCCAAGCAACAATGATCAAACTAGGCCCAAATTCTCCAACAATTTCCAAAATCCGCCCTATCAACAAAATTTCCCTAGTCAAAATCCTCCACCATCTTTCCAAAATTCACAAATGGAGACAAGACTTTCAAATTTGGAAAGAAAGATGGACACTCTAGTTAAAAGCCACGACACGCTGGCTCAAGTTTTAACTAGGATAGAGATCCAATTGAACCAACAAGAGAGACAGAGGGGTACCCTACCGAGTCAACCATTGCCAAATCCTAGGAATCCTAGGCCAGCCAATGAGGCTCAAGACCCAAATCAGTGTCACATGGTTCATACACTCAGATCTGGGAAACAAGTTGATAATCAAGTATCTATGCCATCGGATCCATCTCAGCCATCCATTCCATCTAGCTCCACTTCCATTCCATCTAGCTCCACTCCTTCTCCATCCAGTCCCAAGGAAACTGAAGCTGAAAAGTCAGCAGATCAGTTGCACCAGCCTATAGCCCCATTTCCAAATAGGCTTAGAAGCAACAACAATGCACATATGGAGAAATTATTAGAGGTGTTCAATCAAGTTAGGCTCAACATTCCACTTCTTGATGCAATCCAACAGGTCCCTAGCTATGCCAAATTCCTTAAGGACATGTGCACTAAGAAAAGAAAGACTAGTGTGCCTAAGAAGGTTTTTCTAGCCACTAACATTAGTGAGCTATTGTCCAACCAGATCCCTATCAAGTATAAGGACCCTAGTTGCCCCACCATCTCTTGCTCCATAGGTCGAGCCGAAATCAATCGAGCACTCCTCGATTTAGGAGCTAGCATCAATTTGCTCCCTTTCTCCGTATATCAACAACTTGGATTAGGTGAACTCAACCCGACCCAAGTTACTATTCAGTTGGCTGACCGCTCTATCAAAGTTCCAAAGGGAGAGATCAATGACGTTCTCATACGGGTTGGAGAATTCATTTACCCGGTCGATTTCATTGTCTTAGAGACACAACCTGTGTCTAATCCTAGGTCCCAAACTCCCGTTATCTTAGGAAGACCGTTCCTAGCAACCGCGAATGCAATTATAAATTGTAGAAACGGTTCCATGAGACTGACTTTTGGGGATATGACCAAGGAAGTCAATGTTTTCAACCTAGGTAAGCATCCCTACGATGTGACCGACCAACCCTTGAGGTTAACTCCATTGAGAACATGACGAGTGAGCATAATGATGAGATCATATTTGAGTCAGAGGAAGAAGAAGAGTTAGAAACAAGTGATATCAGTCTTGATGAGATCGAATGGGAATCAAATCTGAGTTCTATAGAGATGGAGATTCTAGCTTAACTCCTCCACCCATCGAGCCAACTCCTTCTTTGGAGTTAAAAGCCTTGCCCAAACATCTTAAGTACGCCTACCTAGGTGAACAAGAGACGTTACCGGTCATAGTTGCATCTAATTTGACCAATAGGCAAGAGGAGGACCTGCTGGCAACCCTGAGGAGACATAGGGAAGCCATTGGTTGGACTATGGCAGATATCAAGGGACTGAGCCCTACGATAGTCCAGCATCGTATCCATCTAGAGGAAGGGTTAGACCGAAGAGGGATCCACAGCGTAGGCTAAACCCACTCATGCAGGAGGCTGTACACGCTGAAATAGTAAAACTGTTAGATAATGGGATCATTTATCCCATTTCCGATAGCGAATGGGTTAGCCCAATGCATGTGGTCCCTAAGAAGTCTAGCTTTACTGTGATAGAGAACGACAAGCATGAGTTAGTGCAAACACGATTGCCTACCAAGGTGAGAGTATGCATAGACTACCGCAAGTTGAACGCAGCCACTAGGAAAGATCATTTTCCCCTCCCTTTCATTGACCAAATGTTGGAAAGATTAGCAGGTCATGAGTATTATTGCTTTTTGGACAGTTATTCAGGGTATAACCAAATTCCTATAGCCCCGGAGGATCAAGAGAAGACAACGTTCACGTGTCCATTTGGGACATTTGCCTACCGTCAAATGCCTTTCGGCCTATGCAATGCCCCCGCCACATTCCAACGTTGTATGTTAAGCTTGTTTTCTGATATGATCGAGCGTTTCCTAGAAATTTTCATGGACGACTTCTCCGTCTATGGAAATTCATTTGACCAGTGTCTCCATCACTTGGAGCTAGTGCTGAGTAGGTGCACCGAAAAGAACTTGACCCTCAATTGGGAAAAGTGTCACTTCATGGTGCAACATGGGATTGTCCTAGGTCACGAGATATCTAGGGAAGGGATTAAGGTAGACAAGGCCAAGGTGGAGATCATAGCGAAACTTCCACTTCCGCGATGCGTGAAGGACATTCGGTCTTTCTTAGGACATGCCGAATTTTATCGTAGGTTCATTAAGGACTTTAGCAAAATTGCTAGACCCCTTACAAACCTTCTAGCTAAAGACGTGTCCTTCATCTTTGATGATAGGTGCCATAGTGCATGGGAGAAATTGAAAATGGAACTTATCTCTGCTCCTATCATCTCACCCCCGGACTGGTCCAAGCCTTTTGAGATCATGTTTGATGCCTCAGATTTTGCGATAGGTGCTGTCTTAGGACAGCGTAAGGACAGCAAGCAGCACGTGATCTATTATTCGAGTAGGACGCTCAATGACGCCCAAATGAACTATACTACAACCGAGAAGGAATTCTTGGCAGTAGTGTTCGCTTTGGAGAAATTCCGCCCATACCTACTTGGGACCAAGACCACGATTTTCACTGACCATTCTGCTCTTCGATACCTTATGCTTAAAAAAGATGCGAAGGCCCGACTCATTCGTTGGATCCTTCTCCTTCAAGAATTTTATCTCGAAATTCGAGATAAAAAAGGTGTCGAAAATGTCGTAGCTGACCATCTCTCTCGTGTGCCAAACGCACCTTCTGACGAGCTGCCCATCAATGACAATTTTCCCGATGAGCAACTTCTAGCCATCTCTAAGGAGCCATGGTTTGCTGACATAGTAAATTACTTAGTCACAAACCAAACACCACCTAGTTGGTCTAAACAGGATAGATACCGATTCTTGTCTCAAGTTCGGTATTACATGTGGGAAGATCCTTATCTTTTCAAATATTGTAGCGACCAAATCATTAGGAGATGTGTCCCCGACGAGGAAACTAGAAGTGTGCTAGCTTTTTGTCATGAGTTCGCTTGCGGTGGACATTTTGGTCCCCGCAAAACTGCCGAGAAAATTCTGCAAAGTGGCTTTTATTGGCCAACTGTGTTTAGAGACGCATTTGAGTATTGCAAAACTTGCACAAGATGTCAAATGATAGGAAGAATTTCCAAACGAAATATGATGCCCCTAAATCCCATTCTAGAAGTAGAACTTTTCGACGTATGGGGCATTGATTTTATGGGACCCTTCCCTAATTCGTTTGGGCACCAGTACATCTTGTTGGCCGTAGACTACGTGTCAAAGTGGGTAGAAGCTGTCTCTTGCAAGACAAATGACAACAAAGTAGTTGTCAAATTCTTGAAAGATAATATCATCTCACGCTTTGGAATCCCTCGAGCCATCATTAGCGACAATGGCACACATTTTTGCAATAGAACTTTTGAAGCTCTTATGCGAAAATATGCCATTACTCACAAGTTGTCTACGCCCTACCATCCTCAAACTAGCGGGCAGGTAGAAGTTTCTAATAGGCAAGTCAAGCTTATTTTGGAGAAGACTGTGAATCAGAATAGGAAGGACTGGTCCACCAAACTGGTGGATGCCCTATGGGCATATAGGACTGCCTTTAAGACGATTCTAGGAATGTCTCCCTACAGACTGGTCTTTGGAAAGGCTTGCCACCTTCCTGTCGAGCTAGAGCACCGGGCCCTTTGGGCAATTAAGCAGCTAAATTTCGATTTAGATAAGGCCGGTGAGTTTCGGAAATTACAAATTTCTGAACTAGAGGAGTTGAGGAATGATGCATACGAGAATGCAAAGATTGCGAAGGATAGAGTTAAGGTTTTTCACGATAAATTCATCACGAGAAAAACTTTTGTCCAAGGACAAAAAGTTTTACTCTACAACTCTAGACTTCACCTCTTTCTCGGCAAGTTAAAGTCAAGATGGACAGGACCATTCATTGTTAAGACGGTGTTTCCACACGGAGCCATAGAGATCTACGATCCCAAAAATGACAATGCATTCAAGGTAAATGGTCAACGTCTTAAAATCTTTTTGGAGTCTGTGCCGGAAGCTAATGCGGCGATGGGTCTTTTTGACCCACTGTATCGGTGATTATATCTTTTTGCCAGTTCATGCATCCATACATTTCATTCATACATTAGGGACAATGCATGAAACAAGTATGGGGGAAGGGTTTGTAAAAAAAAAAAAATGTTATAAAAAGGAAATATTTTGACTTATTTTTTGAAAGAAATCTAAGTTAGTTTTAAGGATTAGGAAAATCATGATTAGGATTTCTAAAAACTTGGTCAAAATAAATAAATTGTTTAAATTTTAGGTATAGGAGGAGAAATTGAATAATTAGTTAGTCTTGATTTTTACCTTAATGAAATGTGCATACCAAATGCATATCTAGGATTCTAAGACAAAGACCTTGTGCCTCATTAAAAAAAAAAAAAAAAAAAAATCACCAATTAAGCTGATACATGTGCCTCAAGAAGCATAAGTATTCATGCTTAAAGGTGAGTAAATAAAATAAAGTCCTTAGTTTTGGGGCCTAGTTCACTCGAATTTGAGTCCGCGGGGTGTTTTCTCACCTGGTGCCCTAAAGCCAACCGGTTTGGGAGTCATCGACTTTAAGTTCGTTACATGGGTGGATTAGAAAGCCTAAGAAGACTAAGAAATATAATATATGTATTAACACATCTAATAATCAATTAGTTAGGTATGAGGGCCTCAAGAAGCCTTGATACTTATACGAAAGAAAATTAGATGAGTTATACATGCCAAAAAAATATATATATATATATATATTAACACATCTAATAGTCAATTAGTTAGGTATGAGGGCCTCAAGAAGCCTTGATACTTACACGAAAGAAAATTAGATGATGTTATAAAAATAATAAAGAGGCATGAGAGTCCAAGTTAAGGAATTCCTAGATTCACAAGGGTGCGTATGATTTTTGGTAACGAAAAAGACTATATTAGAAATTCAATTTTAATCCTTACCTAAAATGAATAACAATTGACTTTATAAAGACTAGGTTTGAAGAATGAATGAAAATGAGGATCCTAAAACTTATAGACTATTTAGTCTCTTCAATAATAATTCAAATATTTTCCTTTTTATGGATTTTGTGGGTGTAATCCGCTGAAAACCCTCACGAGACAACACTCGTCCTCTAGGGTAACCTAGGGTTTAAACGGCTTGTTGCACATGCTAAGTGCAACCGTGATGCCTACGAAAGTGAGTTAGCTAGGTTAGATTTTTCTCTTTTTTTTTTTGATTTTTACTCGAGGACGAGCAAAAAGATAAGTGTGGGGGTGTGATAGGTAGTGAAAAATGCATAATTATCATCATATATACCATCACATTTGCACATTTATTCATATTATAATGCACATTTATTAATATTTCGTTATTTAATATGTGCAGGCCTTGAAGTATTATTTTAATAAGAAATAAAGCTTTAAGAGCCCAAAAGCCCAGATCCAAGCCCATGTTGAAGCCCAGGTGAAAAAGCGCAATTACAAGAAGTCAAAATGCAAATACACAAAGGGCTAAAGTTGCAAATATCAAAGATGAGGGAAGGATAGACTTCTATCCAACCCTAAACACTTGCAGGATGAGGATAAAAGCCCAAATTCGTGGATAGAAGATTTGGGATATTTGAGATCAAGGTAACTTGATTACTAGGTTATATCGAAATCCCAAGATGGAGAGCCAGGATCACACTTCCAGAAGCAAAAGACCACATGGACGGACCAGGAGAGGCCACGCGCCAAAGCGCGTGGCCAGACGTCACTAAATTGCCGCAAATCCGCGGCAAAACTTGGGTTTTTGCGGCAAAGTGGATGAGTCAGGCTACCAGATTTCGTTGGCGACTTCATCCGGGACTCCTCTACATTCTGCACTATAAATATCTCTGCAGGCGCAGCAGAGAGGGGGATCCAGAGACGATTAGGGTTTTCTTTAGCCACTTTTATTTAAAGTTGTAATTTTTATTTCATGCTCGTTGTGGAGAAGAAGGAGACGATTGTGTAACCGGAGATTCATCTGAAATAAAGGTCACTCTTTTGTTCTCTTTTAATTTCTGCAAATTTTATTTCTTTTTGTGATCTCTTTGATTTTCAATCTGTGATCTCTTCTTGCTTTCTTTTTTCTTTATTTTGCAATCTTTCTCATTAAATAAAAAATAAAAAAATATAAATAATTTGAAAAGAAAAAAATAATGATGAAGAACTAATCCTCTTAGTGGTTTGCTGAGATTCTTAAAGCAACCCTAGAGCAATTAAAACTTGATCTGATTAATGAACATCTCTAGAAACCCTAGGTTTAAAGGCAACTAATTCTAGAAGATTAAAAAATACTTAAAATTCTTAATCTAGGTTGCATGTTAAAAGAACTTTTCATGACTTCAAACTTAAGAATTAGGACAGCATAAATTTGAGATTAGTCTTCTATTAGGCTGTACCTAGATGTTAGGATGAACCATAATTGGTTTTTGAATAATGCAACTTAGTTAGAATCGTGTATTAATTTTTCTTGCTTGATATATTTGTAATAACCTAGGGTGAATCATATCAATCTTAAGATGAAGATCAAGCTCTTTAATTTGCAATAGGGTTGTGGTAGAAAATCAGCAAAATCACATCTTTTACATCATACATATCAAGATCTAATCTCTTCTCTCCTATTTTTGAAGACACAGAGGAATCGAGTCGAAAAGCTTGCATCGCATCCTTCCCTGAGGATCACGACCCGCTTGAGCCCTTGCTACAGCGGATTCATATTGAGACTAAGAATTCTGAACTTTATTTCAATCTATAAAATCTCAATCAATTAGATAGTGTGATATGCTCAAGTTCACTATACACACATAAGTTTCATGTTTTGGTTTTCGATTTAACCGATTTTGTTTTCATGTATAGATAGAATCAAAACAAGTTTACATGGTTTAATGTATATTAGATTTGATCTATATACATCTATGCTTCATCTACTTAGAAAAACTTATTTTGATAGGCTATTCATGTATTTGGAGTTTTGTATTTAAACAAAACTTATTTTTGAATTTAATGTCAAAAACATAGATATAAATCTTTACATGTATATTGGATTCTATCCATATACATTATGCTTCAAAGTAGTTTAAATATCATGTTTTTGTATATACATGAGTTTTTGAAAAAAATCGGATTTCCATTTCAAAAATCTAAGTTTTGGAAATTATGGTTTTTGGTTTAAGGCAAATTTTCTATCACACAAAAATGGTTCAAATAGTTTGAAATATGTGTTGAATTTTTGTCACACATATTTGTATTTCAAAGATATAATAAGAACTAATTTTTGTAGAATTTATGCATTTTTATGGGATTTAATTAATAATAAAAGACAAGTTTTCAATCCCT
Organism: Agave tequilana; assembly: GCA_038442645.1. Lineage (NCBI taxonomy): Eukaryota > Viridiplantae > Streptophyta > Magnoliopsida > Asparagales > Asparagaceae > Agave > Agave tequilana. The sequence goes on from JAVJIF010013222.1 coordinate 71,515, forward strand.
TATTGGCTGGACTAGCTGTTTGTCGGTCGACCCGGCCGGTCGACCGACGTGCACAGGACATGCACGCAGCCAGGCTGGTGGGCCGGTCGACCAGATCGGTCGGCTGTCAGAGAGCCTCTGTTCTCTGGTAAAGGCCCCGGTCGACCGACCCGGTCGACCGGCAGAAAGCTCTGCTCTCTGTATCCAGCTACGGTTGACCGGGAGGTCGACCGGCCAGAAAGTTGTTGCTATCTAGATCCAGTCCCGGTCGACTGGGCGGTCTGCCGGTAGGCTCAACGGTCAAAAATTTACCATTGGCCGGTCGACCGACCGGTCGACCGGAAGGGCAAAAATGCCCCCTGCCTGCTGCCAACGGACAGATTTCAGATGGAGCTATATACCCCGTATTTGAGTTAGTTTTTAACAAGTTTTTTAAGAGCAAAAGTTCTCATTCTTTCTAGTGTTTAATACAAGTTTTCAAAAGAGTTTTTAGAGCCAAAAGATTTATCTTTATTTGTTTTAAAGGGTTGGAAAAATCAAGAAAAGGAGAAGTCTTTGGGATTATTTTTTATCTTCATTTTATATCTATTCTAGAAGTTTTCCCAAGAGTTTTTTTTGTGTTTTTGATTTTCAAACTCTTTGTTTTCTCACACTTGAGCTATCTATCAATCCTATCTATTAGGATCTATTTTTGTGAGAAAATTAGTTTGTGGTTGTTTATACCACTAAGTTGTAAACCTTCCATCTTTGTGATATCCCTCTAGTGAGAGGTGATAGTATTGATATCCCTCAAGTGTGAGGTGATTGTGAAAGTGGCGTTTGTATCCTCTAAGTGTAGAGGTGATTGTGATTGTGTGGCTAAGTGCCTTATCCCTCAAGTGCGAGGTTGATAGTTGTTTGGCTTTGTGCCTTGCCTCAAAGTGTAGAGGTTGTATTTGTTGGAGAGAGGAGTTATGTACTCCCAATTGTATTTGCCCAATCCTCAGTGGAGGTTCCCTGTGCGGGAAGTCCTATGTGGACGAGTTAGTGAAAATCCTTCAGTGTGAAGGCAGGGACGTAGAGCTGTGTGCTCGAACCTCGAAACATATCTCGATGATTGCGTTTGATTCACTTTCTCTAACTCTCTCTTTTACATTATGCATTGCATCTTATTGTCATATCATATATACATGCTTGGTTTGATTGTGTGTCATACTTGTGTTTAACCAAGAGAGCTTTATATAGCACCTCAACTCTTATTCAGAGGAAAAAAGAGGAGTTAGTCCCGAGCCCTTCATCGGGAATTCGGCTACACTCTTTGGTTACACTAAGTGTGTTGCAATTAGTTTTTAAATTCCACATTATTTGTCTTAGATTAGTTGTACACCTATTCACCCCCCCTAGGTGTACTTTCAATTGGTATCAGAGCCTACGCTCCTGATATTAGGTTTAACCACCTAGGAGTGTGATCTTGATTTGCTAATCTAGATTTGCATTTGCACACTTAGTTGTTTACACACACTCATGGATTGCTTGACCCCTCCTATGTTTGATACTTTCAACATTGTTGTATGGAAGGATAAGATGTCCATGTATCTAAAAACCCTAAGCTTGCATGTTTTCCTTGCCGCTACCAAGAATCCTATCTTAAAAATAGCAAGCATATAGAGGCCAATGCACAAGCCCTAATGATTAGTCTACAATTCTGCATTATTATATCACATTTCCCCACCGATTTATGAATAAAATGTCGGCCTAAACCGTGTTTTGGTCTCTCTTGCAGGTAAATCAAGAGTTTAAGGGTAAAAGAATAATAAGAGCTTAATTAAACCCATTTTTGGGTAATTAAATCCGCATTACTTGGAGGCCAAGTAAGGGAACTTCTAGAAGATGCATTGAGTTTAGACTTTGGCGCATGTTAGACGAAGATTCGGATGAATATACCTGAAACCAAATATACCAAGAAGGTCCCCGAAGCGCCGCGCATCCCTGCACCAAAACCAGGGACCTAAGTCCCTGGTTTTGCCGAGATTCCGCAGCAAATGCTGAGATTCCGCGGCAATTTGATGGGGTCACGCGTTGATTTTCGACGCGTGGCCCCGTCTCGTCTTCTAGAACTCCCTTATGCCTATAAAACCCCTGTAGAGGTCCAAACGAAGCAATTTTTGATTTTAGGCTAGGGTTTTTATGTTTTAGTATAGTGTAGGTAGGTGTTCTTTATTTCATTTCTTTATATTTTCTTTTCTTTTTAGATCATGTAGTAGAGCTGAGATATTCAGAGAGAGATAGAGAGGGATTGATGTAATAGATGGTGACAATCTATGTAAAGGTGCCTCCTTTCTTCTCCAATATAATCTTCTCCATCTTCTACATGATGCTTGGCTAACTTTTCTTCTCATGGCGATCTAACTACTAACCACTAACCATCTAACCACTTACTTGATAATCCACATGAATCTAATAGCCTCTACAAGGCCTTGCTCTTGCAAGAGCCATTGATGGCTCATGATGATGGATTCTAACATTCTAACATTTCTAACATCTAACCCACTAACTTGCTAACTTGCAATGTCTTCTTTATTTCATGCTCACCTCAACCGATTTTGATGATTTAACAGTAGCTTGTAACTTGTTATGTGGTATTGATGTGTTGTTTGAATGTAGAAGAACAATCTTATGAGCCATGCTTTGTATCGTCACTTGAAGCCAAGGATTAGTGATGGCCAAGGATCCATGTGAGGCAACTATCACTATGAGGTTAGCATGGTTAGTGGAGCAATTAGTAGTTGTAGCCATGAGTTTTATTTTACTTTGTTTTGAAAATTATTTTCAAAATCCTTTTCTCATTTTTCTATCGATGTTTTCACCATCCTCTTAGTTCACCTTTGTTTCATCTTCTTTTCTATTTTGTTTTCAAACCACTTCTCTTTTATTTTCTTCGCCGTTTTCATCGCCTTCTCCACCTACCACATGCTTGATTTCCTTTTCTTTTCTTTTCCTTTTTCTAATTCTTTAACAAAGAAGAACTGTTAACATAACACGTGAATAGAGACTGTTAATACTTCTATCGCCTCCCGTCCCTATGTATTCGATCCGTTGAGCCAATACTATAACGGAAGTATCGAGGGAACATTAGCACATATATGCTTTTCATTGATTTCATAAACTACACGTTTTAGAGTGCTAGTTTCGCCACGATCAAATTTTTGGCGCCGTTGCCGGGGAACGGGAATGGTTTTGATTTCACGTTTTTGTTAACATTTTCTTCTCTGTTTTGGTGTGCAGGATAATATCTATAGGAGCTTAACATTGCAGAACAAACATTAGCTTTGCATCTCCCTGCTCTAGAAAGCAGGGACCCAGCTTCTAAAGAAAATCTGCGTAAACGCGACATTTGTCGCGCCAACGCGGCTATTTTGTAACCATTGTGTATCTTGTTGTGATGGGATGTGTTAATTGTAATAGCTAGTGAATCTGTACTATTACTTTCCTACTTTGATTGCCTACACGCTGCAATAAATTAAAGAACTAAAATACGATATTTGGACGCTTTTAAAACGATTTAGAATTTGCATTTAGGCACGTGTCAATTCAATTCCAATATACTGTATTTCGTTCTGTTGTTGTGATCTGGATTGAGGTGTACATATGGCATTGCATATAGCATAGAACAAACGCGTGGGTGATTTATCTCTTTGTGTTATATTCTTGCCTATATTGCACACTTGCATGAATTGAACTTAAGGCATAAACAATACAAGATAAGGTGGGGATTTCATCACCCTTCCTTAGCCCAAAAATTACCTCCCCACTCAAGCCCTAATAAAAATTGATAGACGTAGTCCCCTACGGTAATCGACCAGTTAGGAGTCGTCTAGGTCTAGGTCAACCCTACTATAGGATTGGTTTTGATTTTCTTTCTTTTTGTTTATTGTTTGATTTTTTGTTTTTGTTTGTGATTGTTTGTGAAATGGAATTCAACAATAACAATTCTTTCAATCCAAATATGAATCCATATTTCATACCGACCTCATTTGTTTCAGATAATTCCAACCCGATTTTTTACAATAAGAACCAACCAATTCACCGGGTTGGACTTATCCGAATCAATACAACCCATACCCACAATCTTATGACTATAATTTTTAAAATAATTTCAACTCTTCACAGAGTCAATGGGGATTCACCTCCCCGAGTTAAATTTTCAACCTCCTTGTCCACCGTGTCCACCTTCTCCACAATTTACACAATATTCATTTCCGGATTTCGCCTCCTATACTCCTTTTTCTAGACCTCCCACTGAAGAAAAATCTGAGTTAGAAAAGAGTTTAGAAGTCAATCTACAAGAGGCCGAGCGACAACGTCAGAAAATGTTGGCCTCTCTAATTTCATAATATTTTCAAGAGTCTTACTCAGTTCCACCTCCTCATAATGAACAACCATCTGCCCTGAAAATGAGTAAGGAACTTTTGTGTGAGTCCAAGCTTCAATCTCAAACCATGTTGGACTCACAATCTCCACTATCTTTTCAAAATCAAGATTCTTATACTCCCATTCTAGAGCATCCACTTAAAGAAAAATCCAGTCTAGAAAAAAGTATAGAAAACTTACAGGAGTCTGCATTACAATTTTAAAAATCTTCTTCTCACTCTATTGATAGGTTGGAAACACAATTAAGTCAATTGGTCAATATTTATAGGAATGAGAAAACTCTCTCTTATCAACCTTTGACCAAACCAAATATCTTTAACTCTATCAATTTGACCCATGACTCTTGTTGTTTTGAAAACCAAGATTCCTACACTCCTTTTCTAGAATAACCACTTGAAAATACATCACATTTAGAAAAGAGTATAGAAGTCTTGCAAGAGTCTGCACTACAATTTCAAAAATCTTCTGTCGAGTCTATCAATAGGTTGGAACACAATTGAGTCAATTGGTTAGCATTTATAGGAATGGGGAAACTCTATCTTATCAACCTTTGACCAATTCAGCTATCCTAAACTCTATTGATCTGACCCAAGACTCTTGTCATTTTGAAAATTAAGTTTCAATTTCAGCACACCCATCTGAGCTTGTCCAAACTTCAAATCCCATTGACATTTTGGCAAGTTATCCTTTTCCTGAAATTGAACTTGAGCATGAATATGATCCTGAACTTCAACTTGGTAATTTAATTTCACTTCCTGATTCAATATTGACTGAGGTGTTTTACCTGAATTCAGGCCTTTTTCTGAGTCAGTATTGGATCCAGTGCCAGTCCATTGTGAAATTGAATCACCAATCTTTTATGATAATCATATTGAACTTGACCAATTTCATACTTTTGAAAGTCCAATTGATAAATTGGCAAGTTCTCATTTTTATGAAATTGAACTCAATAAGGAATGTGACTTCAATTCTCAAATTTGTGATCCAGTTCAAATTCCTGAATCAATATTGATTCCTGTTTTGTTACCCAACTTGAGTAACATTTAGAGTCAGTTTTGGTTTCCATACTTGTCATTCTGGAACTGAATTCACCAATCTTAGAAAGTCACATTCCGTCATGGGAAAATGAATGTGGACTTGAGCTTCATCTTCTTGATTTGGACCCACTTCCTGAACCAATCTCGACTCCTGAATCTTTACTTGACTTAAGTCTTTTTCCTGAGTCGGTATTAGTTCCTGTATTTCCTGAGTCCAAATCAATCATTCCATTCTGGGACAAGGGTCTTGATAAATTTGACTCTAAAATTATTTTGAAAATTTGAAAATTAGATAGGGTAAAATTCTTAATAAAATCATAAATATATACATCATTTTAGTGGGTTATATTATAGAGGTCTCTGGTGGGTTCCTCCGGATTTCACGCACATTGGATTGGGCCGCATTTCGTAGACCAATCAGATCACCACCGGAACCACCACCTTGAGGTGATTTTTCCTTCCCTCTCTATTTGTTTCATGCATACATTCATCACGATGCATTAAGGACAATGCATGAGATAAGTATGAGGGAGAGTTTACTAACGTAGAGTTTTTAGATTTTCTTTCTTTTACACTTCTTTTTAGGATGCTTTTAGAAGTTTTCCCTTTTGTATGTATAGGATTTTTCTCTTTCTTTAAAACTTTTTAAAATAAGATACAAAGTTTTGATCTATTTTTAAGAAAATTAAGATGATCTTAAAAATTAAGAAAGCCTTAATTATGACATATTAAACCTAGTCAAAATAATAGAGCTTGTTTAAAATTATAGGCTAAGTAAGATAAATTAGAGAGATAGTTTTATCTTGAATTTTTGCCTTAGATAGTATGCACTTCACACTAACACAATTTTTGGAATGGGAACGAAGACCTAAAATGCCATAAAGCAAAAATAAATAAAAAATATATATATGAATAAACATCACTTATTAAGCTGGATAATTATGCCTCAAGAAGCATGATTATTCACGCCTAACGGTGGTCAAAAGAAATAAATAATCTCCCTTAATTTTGTGGCCTTGTTTACTCGAGTCCTTAAACCTGATGGATGTTTTCTCATCTGGTGCCCTAGGACCTTCTGGTTTGGGAGTTATCGGTTAAAGGCTCGCTACATGGGTGAACTAGAAAGCCTAAGAAAACTAAGGGAAGAAAAAAAAAAAAAAGAAAAATATATATAAAAATAAATGGCTTGATGGTTAGAGTTGAAATCCCAGAAATCTTCACTATCAAAAAGTGCATATTATCTAGGTTTTATGAAAGATAAAATATTCAATCCAATTTTAAATTCTTAACTCAATTGAAGACAAGATCTTGCAGAGAGACTAAGTTTAAGGAAGAATGATTTTTAGTGGACTTATGAACTTAGATCGCTTATATTTTTGCAAAAAATATTTTGAAAAATTGTCTCTCTTTCAAAATGTGTTTTCAAAAAACTAACATTTGTCTTCTTTCTTTATGGATTTTGTGGGTGCAATCCGCTGAAAACCCTCAGGAGACAACACTCCTCCTCTAGGGTAACCTAGAGGTTTAACGGCTTGTTGCACATGCTCAGTGTAATCGCGTCACCTGCGAAAGTGGTGTAATAACCTTTGTAGTATAGCTTTTCTTTTCTTGTTTTGCTCGGGACGAGCAAAAGATAAGTGTGGGGGTGTGATTGGTCTACAATTCTGCATTATTATATCGCATTTCCTCACCGATTTATGAATAAAATGTCGGTCTAAACCGTGTTTTGGTCTCCCTTGCAGGTAAATCAAGAGTTTAAGGGTAAAAGAGTAATAAGAGCTTAATTAAACCCATTTTTGGGTAATTAAATCTGCATTACTTGGAGGCCAAGTAAGAAAACTTCTAGAAGATGCATTGAATCTAGACTTTGGCACATGTTAGACGAAGATTTAAATGAATATACTTGAAACTGAATATATCAAGAAAGTCCTCGAAGCGCCGCGCATCCCCGCACCAAAACCAGGGACCTAAGTCCCTGATTTTGCCGAGATTCCACAGCAAATGCCGAGATTCCGCGACAATTTGGTGGGGTCAAGCGTCGATTTTCAACGCGTGGCCCCGTCTCGTCTTCTAGAACTCCCTTATGCCTATAAAAATCCCTATAGAGGTTCAAAACGAAGCAGTTTTTGATTTTAGGCTAGGATTTCTATTTTTTAGTGTAGTGTAGGTAGGTGTTCTTCATTTCATTTCTTTTGTATTTTCTTTTCTTTTTAGATCTTAATAGGGCTGAGAGATTCAGAGAGAGATAGAGAGGGATTGATGTAATAGATGGTGACAATCTATGTAAATGTGCCTCCTTTCTTCTCCAATGTAATCTTCTCCATCTTTTACAGGATGCTTGGCTAAATTTTCTTCTCATGGCAATCTAACTACTAGCTACTAACCATCTAACTACTTACTTGATAATCCACATGAATCTAATAGCTTCTACAAGGCCTTGCTCTTGCAAGAGCCATTGATGGCTCATGATGATGGATTCTAACATTCTAAGATTTCTAACATCTAACCCATTAACTTGCTAACTTGCAATGTCTTCTTTATTTCATGCTCACCTCAACCGGTTTTGATGATTTAACAGTAGCTTGCAACTTGTTATGTGGTATATATGTGTTGTTTGAATGTAGAAGAACAATCTTATGAGTCATGCTTTATATCGTCTCTTGATGCCAAGGATTAGTGATGGTCAAGGATCCATGTGAGGCAACTATCACTATGAGGTTAGCATGGTTAGTGGAGCAATTAGTAGTTAGTAGCCATGAGTTTTATTTTACATTGTTTTGAAAATTATTTCCAAAATCCTTTTCTCATTTTTCTATCGATGTTTTCACCATCCTCTTAGTTCACCTTTGTTTCATTTTATTTTCTATTTTGTTTTCCAAACCACTTCTCTTTTGTTTTCTTCGCCGTTTTCATCGTCTTCTCCACCTACCACATGCTTGATTTCCTTTTCTTTTCTTTTCTTTTCTTTTCTTTTCCTTCTTCTAATTCTTTAACAAAGAAGAACTGTTAACATAACACGGAATAGAGACTGTTAATGTTTCTATCACCTCCCGTCCCTGTGGATTTGACCCGTTGAGCCAATGCTATAACAGAAGTATCGAGGGAACATTAGCACATACACGCTTTTCATTGATTTCATAAACTACACGTTTTAGAGTGCTTGTTTCGTCCCGATCACCTAACGGCACTTAGAAGCATGCTTAACATAGAATATCTTACGTTGGTTTCTCATTGTGATTCCGCTTTTGCAGTGTGGAACACTTTGACCTCCTCCGAGCTTCAAACGCCAAACATTATGGAGAAGGAATCTAGTGAGGATGAATCCGAACAACGATGCTACATGGTCCAAGGGAATGACTCCCTTGAGGTATATTCGGAATCTCAACTAGATGATTGTGCTAGTTCTTCTGGAGATGATATTATTGATGCCGATGCTTTAAATGAAGAACTTTCTATTATATGTGAAAAATTACTTGAAAAATATAATGTTTTGAAAAAGAAAAGTTTTGGATTAAATAAAAAATATGATTTGTTTTCAAAACTTGAGTTGGCTTTGCAAGAGAGGGATGAGATTTCAAGTGAACGTGACTCATTGAAATCCCAACTTGAACTTGCCTTAAATGAAAACAAGATTCTGAAAAATAAAAATGATTGTGAAAATATTTTGAAGAAAATGAGGATTTAACTTCAAAACTTGATTTTGTTGTAAAAGAAAATAATTCTTTAAAAAACAAAATTGCTTCTATTTCAAAAGAATTAGATTTGGTTTCAAAGAAAAATATCTCTTTGAAAAATGATATTGATTCACCTGTTTGCCATGCTAGTGTAGCTTCATCATCTAGCATACCTATTGCATGCTCTACTTCTTCTTCCATTATTGAAAATGATATAAATATTTTAAAGAAGAGTGTTGATTGTTTGGGCTCCACTTTGAGCCAATGTGCTTTAAAGCACACACGGTTGGAATCTATGTTTCGAAAAAAATAAGTTCCAAATATGCATGCACACAAATCACGACATACACATGCTCCTCATGTTCACACTCATCACACTTTGTATACTCATGTGTACACTTGTACACATTGTGGACGTAAGGGCCACCTTACTAAGTTTTGTTATGATAGAGTACATGATGTAAATTTAGCAAATAAATTTGTTTGGGTTAGGAAAGGAGCTAACCCCCTTGGACCCAAAAGAGTATGGGTACCAAAGACCACTCCTATTTTACTTGATGTAGGTGTAGGCTCTCACTTGACGTGAGAGTGATGGTGCCTTGAGGTGGATGCGTTCCGAGCTTAAAGGTGATAATTTTGGATGCATCACTTTCAAGGAAAGTTTGGTAGGAGGACCACCTTGGTTTGGACACATAGAGATGTACCCTCATGGTTTTGGTAACGATCTCTAACTCCTCTTATGTTTACATGCTTCCATTATTATTTTTAGCATGTTTTGTTTCATGATTATTATGATAAATGCCATGATAATTAGATTAATGACATCATATATAGTATTTGAGTTACACCCATGTTCATATGGATTATTACTTTTGTGTTCTCACTTTAGTTTAGCTATCATGTATATCATAGCTTTAATAACATGTGCATTTACCTAATGATCATGTTGATTTATGTCTCGTTTTATGCTTCATGATTTGATTACATGTTTAGACGTTAGATTTCATTAATACTTGAGTATATACTTGTACAACTAGTGAGCCATAAATAGATTATTATATGTTTATACCTAAACGCTCATTTGTACCCATTAGATGTACTAGTATAGCCTAGTTTTGATGATTCATGCATTTTGACTTGTATTCTCTATTTTTGTGCATGTTTTCATGTTAGTATTTTAAACTTCATGTATATGTCTATTTTGTCTAAACTAATAGTTATACATATACATCTTTGAGCCACTTGCCTTCATGCATATATTTTTGTGGACTCGTTCATGTTTGGATATGTATGTATACTCTAGTTTATACAAAACATACATATGCCTTGAAGTTGTATTATTTTGTTGAAAATTAAATTTTAATGATTTTTGTGTTCTTGTTTTTAAAGGAATTTCATATTAAGTTTATTGCTTATTTTCATGACTTTGTCTTTCACATTATACTTATACACTCACATCATTCTTGGTTACTCATGATTTATTTTTTTGAGACTCTATGTGCATATAGACCTTTGAGTGTTTGATGATCATGTGATTTTCATGTTTTATGAAATATATTCTTGTTTTATTCCTTACTTGAAGGATTTCGTACTAGTTTACAAGTTTTTTTTATAAAACTAGTTCGTATTCTTTATTATGGTAGAGTTTTCAGACGTGTTATAATTATTTTCAAACTTATTTTTGAAAACCCCTACCCATTAAAGGGTGGTTGGTTGGGCGACCATGCCTTGTATGTTGAAAATCTATTTAAACATGTGCATGAAATGGGTGGTAGGGAGTATGAATTATACACTTGTTCCTTATTGTGTTTTCAATTGCTATCACAATTGACATTTATCTTGTATCTTCATATTTATTTCTATATATGTATGCTTTAACTTCAAATAGTATCAATTTCGATTGGTATTTAACTTTTCATACATATATATGTATTTTGATTGTGCTTACTATATCTCTATATCTTTAAGCACAAATTTGGTTATGCTAAGCTTGATTTTATCCCTAATGACAATTATTTTAAATTGGTATCCTATACAAGCTTATGTATCATTTTCATTATTATTTCATAAAGGGGGAGAAAATTCATGTTTTACTTTTCAATCAGTTTTGTTTACAATTGGTATTTTTACTCCCACGCTTTATGTTGAAAAAAAATTGAAAAATGATATTGATTTTTTTTAATTTGGTATCATACTCTCCTAATGAAAATTATTTTCAATTGATATATGTTTCATTTTCAATATTGGTATCAAAAATATTAAATTGATATTATTCTCTATTTGGTATCTCTATTGCAAAATGATTTTAGTGTTTAAATAAAAAGATTGGTTTATGTTTTTCAAATTGGTATCAAAAGTGTAAAATATTTTCAATTGTTACTAATTTTTACAATTGATATCAAGATTGCATATATATATATTTATATCTTTCAATTGGTATATATCAAAATTTTTGTTGGTATCTTCAAAATGTTTTATTTATTTTCAATTGGTATCATAAATTGGTATCATGATGTTTCTATGTATACCTTCAAGCTAAATTGATATATTTTTCAATTGGGTATCATAATGTTTTGATTTGTATTGCTTATATGCAAGGGAAGCTTAACATCTTTTCTATATATATAGATTCATGTTGAGTGTATGTCATATTAAAGTCATTGACCTTTCTTTGGTATGTAGTACACGTGTGTAGTAGGAGCTTCACATCTCTTTTTATACATTGTATATTATGTTTTATGTGGTTAGGGTTAGTCATCTTTTTTCATATAAATGCATGTATGCAGGGAAAGTTAACTTCATGTCTCTCCTCTTCATGAATGTATATAGCATATATACCTTTATTGTTTTGATTTATGCATAAAAAAAAAAGGGGAAGAGAGATTTTGGATTTATGCATATTATCTATGCCCTTTATTGTTTTATGTTTGTACCCCTTTATTGATGAATTGACAAAAAGGGGGAGAGTTATTTTGGAGTTTGATATATGCATGTTTATTTATGCATGGTGTTGTTTAAATTTGTTATCTTTTACCATTGGTAAATCAAGAGCATTTGTTTATGTTTTGTTGATATTGGTATCAAGAGTTTTTATTGGAGTTTTTATTGTATCAAGAGCAACATTTTTTAAGAATATGTTTATTTTAAAATTTGGTATCAAGAGCATGTTTATTTTTATAGCATTCATGACATATCTTTATTATTTATTGCTGTGTATGAGTTAAGGGGGAGCTTTTTTGAAGCTTAACTTTAATCTATGCATATATAACTCCATGAGTTTTGTCATCATCAAAAAGGGGCAGATTGTTGGCCCAGAGGCCCTTCACTCTAGTTTTGATGATGATTAACTCATGTAGTTACAGTTTACTAATAATCTTGTGATATTTAGTTTTAGATATTTAACTAAGATATTAGCAGGTGATTAGCTTCAACAAAGGTATTTTGGAGCTTTCACATAGTGATTCAAGAGCTCGAGCGTCAAGTTCACATCTAGTACTCGATTGGAGTCAAGCTCGGTGGATCACGTTTGATCGAGTCAACTTGGAGACAAAGTTCTACAAGAAGACATCAGTTTGTTTTAGTTTAAGATTTTGTTTAGATCTCATTATAAAGATTAGATAGTGTGATATGCTCAAGTTCACTATACACACATAAGTTTCATGTTTTGGTTTTCGGTTTAACCGATTTTGGTTTTCATGTATAGGTAGAATCAAAACAAGTTTACATGGTTTAATGTATATTAGATTTGATTTATATACATCTATGCTTCATCTAGTTAGAAAAACTTATTTTGATAGGCTATTCATGTATTTGGAATTTTGTATTTAAACAAAACTTATTTTTGGATTTAATGTCAAAATATAGATATAAATCTTTACATGTATATTGGATTCTATCCATATACAATATGCTTCAAAGTTGTTTAAATATCATGTTTTTGTATATACATGAGTTTTTGAAAAAAAAATCGGATTTCCATTTCAAAAATCTAAGTTTTGGAAAATATGGTTTTTGGTTTAAGGCAAATTTTCTATCACACAAAATGGTTCAAATAGTTTTAAATATGTGTTGAATTTTTGTCACACATATTTGTATTTCAAATATATAATAAGAACTGATTTTTGTGAAATTTATGCGTTTTTTATGGGATTTAATTAATAATAAAAAGACAAGTTTTTCAATCCCTTATTGGCTGGACTAGCTGTCTGCCGGTCGACCGGACCGGTCGACCGTAGTAGTGGTCGGTCAACCGGGCCAGTCAACTAACGTGCACAGGACGTGCACGCGCCAGGCTGGTGGGCCGGTCGACCGGATCGGTCGACCGCGAGAGAGCCTCTGCTCTCTGGAAAAGGCCCCGGTCGACCGGGTCGGTCGACCGACAGAGAGCTCTGCTCTCTGTATCCAGGTTCGGTCAACCGGGTGGTCGACCGACCAGAGAGCCGTTGCTCTCTGGATCCAGTCCCGGTCGACCGGGCGGTCGACCGGTAGGCTCAACGGTCAAAAATTTGGCCGTTGGCCGGTCGACCGGAAGGGAAAAAATGCCTCTGCCTGCTGCCAATGGGCAGTTTCATATGGGGCTATATATGCCCCATATTTGAGTTGATTTTTAACAAGTTTTTCAAGAGCAAAAATTCTCATTCTTTCTAGTGTTTAATGCAAGTTTTCAAAAGAGTTTTTAGAGCCAAAAGATTTATCTTTATTTGTTTTAAAGGGTTGGAAAAATCAAGAAAATGAGAAGTCTTTGGGATTATTTTTGATCTTCATTTTATATCTATTCTATAAGTTTTCCCAAGAGTTTTTCTTTGTATTTTTGATTTTCAAACTCTTTGTTTTCTCACACTTGAGCTATCTATCTATCCTATCTATTAGGATCTTTTTTTGTGAGAAAATTAGTTTGTGGTTGTTTATACCACCAAGTTGTAAACCTTCCATCTTTATGATATCCCTCTAGTGAGAGGTGATAGTATTGATATCTCTCAAGTGTGAGGTGATTGTGGAAGTGGTGTTTGTATCCCTCTAAGTGTAGAGGTGATTGTGATTGTGTGGCTAAGTACCTTATCCCTCAAGTGTGAGATTGATAGTTGTTTGGCTTTGTGCCTTGCCTCCAAGTGTAGAGGTTGCATTTGTTGGAGAGAAGAGTTGTGTACTCCCTATTGTATTTGCCCAAATCCTCAGTGGAGGTTCCCTGTGTGGGAAGTCCTGTGTGGATGAGTTAGTGAAAATCCTTCAGTGTGAAGGCGGGGACGTAGAGCTGTGTGCTCGAACCTCAAACATATCTCGGTGTTTGCGTTTGATTCACTTTCTCTAACTCTCTCTCTCTCTTTTACATTGTGCATTGCATCTTATTATCATATCATATATACATGCTTGGTTTGATTGTGTGCCATACTTGTGTTTAACTAAGAGAGCTTCATATAGCACCTCAACACCTATTCAGAGGAATAAAGAGGAGTTAGTCCAGAGCCCTTCATCGGGAATTCAGCTACACTCTTTGGTTATGTTTTCCATTGATTTGCAAAGGGGAAAACTTACAATAAAAAGGGTTTGAGGAGCAAAATTACAAGTATTCTTAAAAAGATTACAAGTAGATCTCCTCAGAGATTCTGGAGAAGTGTGCCGATAGGAGTCTGGTCAGCGCGCGACCAGTTTGTCCCTTTGACGATGCGAGCGATGAGATTTTCTTCTCGCCTGGTTCGGGGAATCAGAGAATAGAAGGTTGGTAGAACCCTCTTGCTACTTCTCAAAACCGCCTTCAATTAGGAATTCCTTCTCGCCTGGTTCCGGAGATTCCTTGAGAAGAAGGTATTTAGGGTATCAGCACCCTGATTAGAGAAGCAATTCTCTATAAAGTCTCTGAATTCGAGAGCGCACGGTGCGTCGTGAAGAAGTCTCTGCTTGTAGAGTCGTGAAGAAGTCTCTGCTTGTGGAGTCTTCTCTCTCTTTTCTCTCTTTTTTCCGTGTGCCCCTGGTGGGCTATTTATAGGGAGAGCAAGGGTATAATCGTCCCTTGAAGATATGGAAACAGATTGAATCAAATCTGTTTGAATCTGGAAAGTAGCCTTGCTGCGAGGCTAAGATCAGCTTCTGCGAAGTTAGAAATGGCAGGTCGGTTGATCCTCTTGATCTGTTTTGATCTTTTCATATCGTTGGAGGATTTCCCCTGATCTTCTTACTCGTTTTAGAAGAGCCAAGAGATTCTAGCAATCAACTGTCAAATTTGATCTCCGATTTGATCTTAATTGGATTTGATCTGATTAGATTTGATCTCATCTGGAGATTTGATTGGTCAAAGGTTGACCATAGCAGACCAGCAGCAGAGCTGCCGCGTTGAGCTCACAGCGGAGCTGGAAGGCGCATCTGGCGAAGTTAGAAGAAAGCTCTTCAACGGAGCTAGATAACATCTGTGGCGAAGCTACCGAACATCCTTCTGCGCGGTTGCGTGTGGCTTCAAGCGAAGTTAACTCTCTGCGGAGTTGCGCTTCAGCAGTTCAGGCGAAGCTATAAGTTAGCTTCCTGGTGAGGCTTTGAATGGCTTCAAGGCGAAGTTGGACGATCTTAGCCTCTTAGGCGAGGCTATCCCTTTGGGCTCATGTAATGCTAAGTGCTAGCATCTTAGACCTGCTGAGGTCTGTTCAGAAACAATTCAGGTTCACTGTCTGCTTGCTGGATCAGTGGAGTCTAAGTTGCTTCCTTGTCCCTCAGAGATGGGTGAAAATGGTCGTCAGCTTGTCTGTCACTTGTCTTTTGTAAATATCAACAAGTTTAGACATTGTTCAGATCAATAAGAATCTTGTCGTTTTTAAGTGTCAACAAGACCCCCTTCAAAGTTTTCAGAAGTCTGCAATGGCTCAGACTTTGAAATACTTTGAACTGCTTTGATTGGTGGTGTGTGGAGTATGAACGTCGCCATGATGGTTGAGTTCAGCTTCGCTTTAAATCCTGCTTTAGGATGTAGATTCGCCGAGGAATCATGTAGACTCGCGTCTGGGTAGCTTCGCAGCTAGGTAGGTTCGCTCTGGAACATCTGTTGCTTTCCCAATACTAACTGCCGTGGGCCGGTTACGAGAAGGATCACTTCTTCTCTCGCACTGATCGAGGGAGATAATCTCCCCTCGCGCGTTTCCAAGGGAGGATATTCCCTTTTTTCAAGGCGTAATAAGTGCCTTTATGAGGGAGGCGCTTCTTCCTTTGCACGGTTCCAAGGGAAACCATCCCTTTTCTCAAGGCGCAATAAATGCCTTAAATGCGCTCGTGCTTCCACGCTTGAGGCGGCAACGCTCAGGCCATGGGGCCTATAAATAGGACACTTGAGGTCCTCTGAAGAGAAGTAATCTGCTTTTCTCCTCTTCTCTTGTTGAGAGAGAAACTCAGATCTCTGAACTAGTGGGAATGCCTACTCTGGTCATTACCCGGCCAAGGACCGGTAAGTCTTGATCATTCAACGACTTCACCAACTTTAGGGAATTCATCTCCCTTAATTTAGCTTTAACAGGTGCTTCAGGGATTAGTTTCCCTTATTCTTCATTTTACAATTGGCTGCTTCCATGTTAAGGATTTCAGCATAGCTTTCCAGCGAAGCTATCATCTTGACTTAATCGGAGAAAGGTCACTGCATGTTAAGTCCACTGCACAGGCAGAACTTGGGACTTAGTTTCTTCAAGGTTGAGCCAGTCATGCCATATAGGTGGGGCTAAGACTGTGTCCCCCAGGATCAGTCTGGCTTAGCCATATAGGCGAGGCTAAGACTTGGCGTTTGCTGAGCTAGCCCATCACTGCTGTGTAAGCGAGGCTTATCCTCTGTTTAACTGAAATCGGATTGCTTCGCCCCAAAGAATCTGACTTAGTGTTTTTGCAGCTTCTCCCGTGTGTAACTGCTAATCTGTTCTAATTTGTATTGCAGTGAGCTATGTTCGCCAACTTTGTGACTTGATGAAAGAGACCGAAAAGTTGCCTTATGCTTCCCCAGTTGAAACTTTACTTTTAAGCAGGAAGAACAAGCTGGGGCAGCTGACGCGTATCCCAGAGGCTGTTGGCAGTCGCTTATCCGAGATGATCCCTTTTGAGGCGAGGCTGGTGGTCGCTTATCTGAGATGATCCACTTCGGGAAAGCGGACGTCACCTGTAAGGTCGCGGATCTTCCCATTGCTAATTTTCATCAAAGAAGATCCAACCTGCTGGCGGCGATCAGTCTTTGCCAGTTTTGACCAAAGACGGTCCGACTTTCTGATGGCAAAACCTGTCATTATGCGAAAGATCACGGCCCTGTCCTGGTGGCACCATCTGTTCTGGTGGCACCTTCTATCATTATGTGAAGGATTATGGCCTTGTGCAGGAGGAAGGCCTTTCGTGTCCAGTTGGTTTCGCTTGAAAGTAGAATGGACCACTTGCATGCCTTTTGAGCAAATGATTCTGTTGTATGAAACACAACCTTGATGTAGTAGCATCGATGTACCTTTCCTTTTAAATCAATAAAAGTTCATTTTCTGCTCATTTGATTTTGCTATGGCTTCATTGAGAATTTGGCTATAACGGGGCTGAACTTCGTGCGGAGTTAAGGACAGGGTCCTTTTTGAATGAGCTTCGCGCGAAACTGGCATGTCAGCGAACTGTGCCTTTAGCGGGCTAAGGCTACCCTTTTGGCGAAGTTCTTGATGAACTTGTGCGAAGTCCGCACTTTGACTCATGGCGAGGTTAACCCTTAGTGGCTGAAGCAGCGCTTCTCGGGAAGGCGCTTTAGGCGGCGTTTCAAATTAATTCGAAACGGCGGCCTGTGCCCTTTTCGAGGCATCGTTTCAGGCGCTGATTGGCCTATAAAAGTCCGATCGGACTAAGAGAGGACATATCACTTCTCTTTTAAAAGAAATTTCAGAGAACTTTGACTCTTTTTTCTTCTTCTTTCCTTCTTATTCAAGAATTCAAGAACTTCATAGTTCTTCAATGGCGCCCAAGAGACGAGCGGGAAAAGAAGTGGCAACTCCTACAGCGGAGGGTCCTTCTCCTCCTCCGGTCATCGAACGACCAATCGCCTGTAGGGATTTTTCCCTTTCGATTAGAGACTGCCGTCTCTCTTTTAAAGCCGATGTCTGGCTGTCTTTGGATGAACCCAAAAATGATCAAATTATGATTTGGTATTGTTAGGGGATCCATTTCCCTGCCTTTCCCTTATTTTCTCGAACGGGAATTCAAGAACTGAAGAGTTCTTCTTTAAGCTTCTAGGCGAAGCTATCCTTAGACTGCCTTCATCCTGTTGAACAACAGGATATGGATCTGTCCCTTCAATCATGGCCGCAAGGGATTAATGATAATTTTTTGACCATAATGCCCTTTTGACGAAGTTAGTCCTCAGGGCTGTGCCGCCTTCTGCTCAAGCTTTTCGAAGCGAAGCTGACACTTGGACATTTCCTGCGAAATGCGGACTTGACTATGAGGCTAAGCTTTGTCGAAGCTATTGCCTTGCTAGCTTCGCTCAAAGGGCGAGGTTATGCCTTAGTGAAACTTGTGCCTTTGTGTTCGCTTGGCTGGTGAACTAATCATAATTCCTTTTTGCTTCTGCAGTGCACTATACTCTAGTCCTTTGAACAATCTATTTGGGATGACCAGAGGAGCGGATGGCAATATCAGCCTGCAATTTCAAGGGCAGGCCTCTCTGTTTAGTGAGCGGAGTTCCGTCGTTCGAGACACGCTCATTCACGGTGGTGATCAATACACCACGAGAAGTATTTTGACTACGGCTCCCCTTGAAGATATTGACCGTCGAACTTATAGGAAGCCCGACTTCATGTTCGGGGATGCCGCACCAGATCCTGATCACCAACTACTGGCAAGGGAAGGGCAGTGGATTTTCCAATTGGATGGTGAGAAGTTCTACCTTCCGTCCAATAAGCGACATTTTTCTTTGTCTTCCTTCCAGTGCGTGATGCAGGCTCGGAAGATGTCATGGGATGTGAGCCGGAGTACTGACTCTGTCCACATAGGAAAATTGATGCTTCAATCTCCTGGTTATACAAGAGCGGGGCCTCCTCGTTGCATAATGGGTCTACATCCTGGGAATGTGTCGCGAGAGATCCCAGTGGGAGAAAATCCTGCAGTGGCGCAGACCTTTGGAAACCAATTCTACAAGGTCAATGGGAACTACCCAGCCACTGACTTCAGGACTCCAGGCTGGATTCACCCTCGAAGGCATGGTGGAGGGATTTAACTGTATACATCCTTGCTTATTCGAGGAGGATCTGGAGAGGCTAAACCTCTATGAGACCGTCAGAGCGACTTGCTATGGCATTGAGATGAATGTGGCGTGCTTCTACGCCATCTTTGAATTGTATTGCCCAGCTTCAGGGACTTTCTTCACCCCTGTCGGTGAGTTGGGTATGGCCTTGCATGAGATGTGGGAAGTCTCTGCTCTGCCTTTTGGTTCTCTTCCCTATGAAGAATACTTCCCGTGCGAGGCAAAATTGGCTCTTCTGGAGAAGCAGGAGCCTGCTTTGTTCGAGACCTACAGGGAGTTAATGTGCCACTTGTACATTTGCTCTAGTATGCATGGGGGCAGTAAGGGAACTTCCTGTAGCTTGAAGAGCTGGGGAGATTACTTGTTCCCAGATATGGAGAACATTCCTGAAGCGGCTCACTGTGGAGTTGCTGATGAAGACATCTTTGACCAGATGCAAAAGCACTCCCAAGGGGATCTAGTTGTGAAGGAAGACGATGGTCCATATGAGAAGGGTGATGTCCTTCGGAGTTTCCATCATCAGGCTCGCCGGCCGATGTCTCGGAAGGCACTGCTGGCTGGCTTCTTGACAGTTTGGTTGAAGAGGTGCGTGGTGCCGTCTTCATCGGGTGACGTCATTCACCCGAACGTCCTGCTGCCTGCTGTTCGTTTGGTTCATGGTTGTCCTCTGGGTCTTCTTCCAGCCATGGTGTGCTGTATCCAGAGAGGCCTTCGTGCATTAACGGAGGCTTTTTGCAGGCCGCCAGCAACGAAGCGTGGAAAGGGGGCCACTTTGCCTCGCGACTGTCCTAATCCCAGGATAGGTCTGCCGTATACTTATTTGATGGCGTGGTTCGCCCTGCATTGTCCTTCTTTGATTGAAGCTGGAGAGGACCCCCCGCAAGATGTTCGAATGGCGCTTCTCCGCTGATTCGAAGGATGCTCATGGCAAAAGACTTACGTGGCTGAGGCCCGTAAATTAGTACGTCGCTATGACGTCTATAGTCTCTTCCGCTGTTTTTCCCGTATTCGGGGTGCAGGTTATGATGAAGAGTTCAAAGATGCGGGGGAGGGGCAGTTGTCCCTGAGCCGGGGAGTTTTTTGAGTGGCTGGTCAGCATCCGGCCCTCACATCTGTTGTATAGAAGCGGGGACACCTGCTATTTGGAGCCTTATGTTCCAAGTCGATTTGCTCGACAGTTTGGATATGACCAACTGTATGTGGGCAACCCAAATCTCAATTTGGCCTTCATGGGGAGCCTCATTGACGGAGCCGATCCTGGCGATTTTTCATTGCGGGCTGTACTGGGGCGCGGCTGCGTACGCCGTTGAGGGCTCCCAATGACCCTGTGCTTCTGCCAGTGGTATGCAACTTCCAACTCCACACCTCTTCGATTCAATGCTAACAGTTCTGGTGTGAAGTTAATTTCTCAGCGGCTAAAACAGAAGGTCTCTGAGAAAAGGAAAGGTAAGAGGGTTCGCGTCCCGAGCATAGAAGAATTCGTTGCTGTTGATGACAGCGAAGCCTCAGATGCGGAAAGTCCTCGCTTCGAAGCGGAGGCAGGTGCCGAGACTCTTGCAGCTGGTTCCAGGGTGATGGGGACAGTTCCCCAAAGACATGTAGAAGAGGTAGAGGAGGAAGGTTCTGATGCCCCTCTCAAGCGCAAACGGACAGGTGGGTCTCGTAGGAAACAGTTGGTAAAGAAGCCCCGTCGCAAGCTCCCACGGTCATTGTAGAGGGCGAACCATCTATGGCGCTTCCTCCTCTTGTCCTGTTAATAGTTGAACCATCGATTACTGAACCGACTACTGGTGAGGTTGCTCCAGACTTAGGTAAGATCAGCTTCGTCTTTGTAATATATCTTCCATGTGTTCCAAACCGCTCATTATCTGCTTCGTGATGTAGGAGCTGAGGCAGTGACGAGCCCGAGAGCTGAGGCGGTCAGAGAACAAGGGGAACAATATGATCCTCTATCCGCTTACAACGAGGGTGATGAGGCCGGCTATTTTGCCGTCCCGAAGGAATCCGAAGGTGATGCAGCAGACATTGGTCCTTCGGGCGCTGGGACTTTCAAGGGAAGCCCTGTAGCATCAAGCTCTTTTGGGTGGTCCACGGAAGATTCGGCAAGCGGAAGCGGGCCGGCCATTGTGTTGACTCCGCAAAGGACTTTCCAATGGGGCTCGTAGAGACCGATGCCGCTGCCGAGATGTCTGAGGCGACATCATCCTTTGGTATTGTTCCGACCTTTTGGCTTTCACTATTTATTGTGTCTTGCCTAAACACAATTTTTGTTGCAGGTGTTCCGCCTCAAGGTGCGTCAACTTCAAGGGAACCAGAGGATCTTCCCGAGGGGTCAAGGGGTGACATGAGCACTTCGACCGCGGTGGATGCTGCTGTGTTGGACGCGCTGTATGGTGACCTGCCCCCTTATCGGCTTGAGCTAGCCGAAGGAACAGAGGTAGGAGGGGTGGTAGTCCCGGAGGTGTCCTCACTCCCAACTATATCAATGAGTGAGGCGCCGTCAGTTGTGCCAAGTGCGGAGCTGAGAGTGATTACAAGCCCTACCTCCCCAATGCTGGTGGTTGAGCCTGCTGTTCAGGAGATGGTCACTAGTCCTACCTCAGCTATGGCTAGTGTACTGATTTCAATGAAGACTCCGCCGAGATTATTGATGACCTAACATGCTGCTACAGCCAGTGTTCCCGCCGTTCCTTCCACAGTGGTGTCAACCAGGCTGGTGGATTTTTCTGAGGCTGTCTGTCTACCAGAAGTGGCCGAGGTTGAAAATGATTTTATATGTGACATAGTCGATAGCTTTATAAAGGCTTAGGGCGATCCATCGATCTGGTCTTGAAAGGTTCGACTATGTCGTTCTCAACTTTAAAGGTGGTCCTCTCCTGCAGTATTGCAAGTATTCGGGACTTTGAAGGGTATCACCAGGCCACTACCTTGGAACTCCTGGTAGATCAATTTGAGAGGGACGTAGAGGAATGGCGCCGTCTTAGCCGCTCAGACCTGGAGTCTTCGGTTAGTGAGCAGCTTGCGCATCTTGTCGCTCAAATGTATGAAGCCTGTCTTGCTGCTCAGGAGGTTGCTAAGGCTATTTCTTCTAACTTGAAATCCTTGGAGACAAGGAAAGTAGAGGTTGGGAATGCCATTGATGCCTCCACCAGTGCTCTTCTTGACGCTGAAGACAAAATTGGGAAGCCAAGGAGATGATTAGGAAGGCAAATCATCTCTTATCCAGGGCTGAACCAGTGCGTCTTGAAGATGAAAAGTCACCTAGAGGGGGGGTGAATAGGTGACAATGCTAATCTATGAACTAATGCGGAATTTAAAAATTTAATGCAAATTTACACTCAAGTGCTATCAACAAGTGATGCACACAACCAAGCCAAGCAAATATGAATGAGCAATGTAAGTAAATGCAAGGCACAAAGTAAAGAGAGAGTAGAGAGAGCCAATGGATCAAGCGCAAACACAAAGATATGTTATCGAGGTTCGAGCACCCAGCTCTACATCCCCGCCTTCGACACACGAAGGATTTCCACCAGCTCGTCCACCTAGGACCCTTACAAGGAGTACCCAACACTCCTCTCTTTACAACCTCCTCCCTGAGGCAAACTCCAACAATCACAACCTCCTCCTTGAGGCAAATTTTCAAACCAAAACAACAAACTCCCAATCACCAACCAATACAAGGATCACCTCTCAACTAGAGGGATACAACCCAAAGCACAAAGCTAAGAAAAGATTGGGTTACAACTTGGTGGTCACAACAACAACCACAAACAACTTCTTCTTCCACACAAATAACCTATAGATATAGATAGTAGATTTTAGCTCAAGTGTGGAGAAAACCAAGGAATGGAAATCAGAAATCACAAAGAAAATCCTTGGGAAAAATCAAGAAATCAAGAGAGAATAGTTCAATCAAAATTCTTTCCCAAAAAACCTTTCTTTGATTTTCCAAACCCTAATGAAAACACCAAATGGATTGTTCAATTCAAGCTCATAACTTCTTTTGATTGCTTTGAAAACACCAGAGAATCAGCAAAAATTCACACAAAAAATCTTAGAGAAAAACTCTTTCAAATGGGGTATTTATAGGCAATTTAGAAAACTAGCCGTTTACAGAATATTTGCCAGATTTACCCTGCCGGTCGACCGGCCCGGTCGACCGCCCAACGGTCAAATTCTGAACCGTTGTGGCTACCGGTCGACCGCCTCGGTCGACCGAGAATTCCTGAGAGCCAACAGCTCTCCGTCGGTCGACCGCTTCGGTCGACCGGATACAGAGTCAGCCAGCGTGCACGTATCCGTGCACGTCGGTCGACCGGAACGGTCGACTGGCTTCTTTGGTGCGGTCGACCGTACCAGTCGACCGGCCAAGCCTGGCAGACAAAAGTCAGGTCTGAAATCTGAGGAAAATTAATGTCAAATAAATTCTTATAAATTACTAAAAATCCCAAAAATAGTTTTTAGCATTTTGCATTGATATATAAACATGTGATAAAAGTTTTGACTCAAATATCAAGCAATTAAAACTATTTTTGTATCTTATCATATTTATCAAAAACCAAAACTTGTATTTTCTAAAACTCAGATTTTGAATAGAAAATACACATTGTCCAAAACTTATCTGAAATACAAAAATATGATATTTAAACATTTTGAAGCATGTTGTATATGAATAGAAATTCAATATACAAGAAACATATATATAACATGATTTTTGTCATTAAGTCCATAAATATGTTTTGTTGTAAAAACCAAAACATAAAACACATGGAATAGATTATCAAACAAAGTTTGTCTAAACAATTGAAGCATGCATGTATATAGAACAAATCTAATATACATAAATCATGTAAACTTGTTTTGATAAAAAATCTATTCATGAAAACCAAGATCGGTTAAACCTAAAACCGAAAATCAAAACATGAAAGGTGTGTGTTGTGAACTTGAGCTTATCATACTATTCTAATCTTTACAATTAGGATCTAAACCCAAACTAAACTAGGGATACCTAAGTCTTCTTGTAGAGCGCCGTCTCCAAGTTGACTCGGTCCAAACCGTGATTCACCAAGCAAGTGCTATATATGATCTTTGATGCGCGGGCTCTTGAATCAACATGTGCAAGCTTCCAAATCATCTTGTTGAAGCTAAACACCAACTAATATCTTGGTTAATAATCTGAAACTAAAATCACAAGATAATTAGTACACATAACTACATGAGTTAGTCATCATCAAAACTAGAGTGGAAGGCCTTTGGGCCAACAATCTCCCCCTTTTTGATGATGACAAAACTCATGGAGTTATATATGCATGGATTAAAATAAAGCTTCAAAGAAGCTCCCCCTTAACTCATGCATAGGAATAAACAAACAATAAGATGCATATAAACAAGGTTCTTGACATAAAATGAATATGCATATGAAACATGCTATTGATTCCAATTAAAACAAAACAACTAAATTACCAAAACATGCTCTTGATACCAATGGATACTAATAAAAACAAAACTCATAATGCTCTTGATACCAATACCAATGGAGATGAAATGAACATAAAACTGAAAACTCATGCATATCAACTCCAAATACTTCTCCCCTTTTTGTCAATCATCAACAAAGGGGTAAAAACAAAATAGATCTGAATTCTTCTCCCCCTAAATATATGAATCAAAGAATCAATAAACTACTTCAAGGGGTGAAACCAAAAATGATACCAATTAAAAAAAATGTGTCAAAGAAGTGCATTATGATATCAATAGAAAGTGATCATAAAAACATTTAAGAAATGCCTACCAATTACTAATTGAAAGTAAGAGGGGCATTGAAAACAAATATGATCCCAATTGAAATTAAAACATATTGAAAATAAAACACATGATACCAATTGAAAAACACATTGATACCAATTTGAGTGAACAAATGCATCTTGATACCAATTGAAGATATATATATCTTTATAAGCATATGATACCAATTAAAAATCAATAATCATTCTTAAATCATTTTTTTTCTCATAAAGTTAGGGAGTGGGAAACAAAACTAATAGTAAACTAAATACCAATTGAAAAATTAAAATGTGAGTTTTCTCCCCCTATATGAAATACCAACTAAACATATGCTTAAGCTAGAAATAAGATACCAATTGAAAACTAAGTCAATTGAAATAATGTTAAAGCTCAAGCTTAGCATAAGCAAGATAATGATAATGCTTGTATAAAGAAACCAATTGAAAATTGAATCAATTGAAAATGATGGTCATAAAAAAAAATCAAGCTTATCATAAACAAAATTTGTGATATCTTGAAGCACAAATAAATCATCTATATATGTATGTAAGAAATAGATACCAATTGAAATTGATACTATATGAAGTGTAAGCATACATATATAAAACAAAACATATATGAGTATACAAAAGGATGTCAAGATTGATACCAATTGAAAGAATTCAATGATACCAATTGAAACAACAATAAGATCAAGTGTATATCTCATATCAACTACCACCCAATCATAATTCAAGTTTAAAAATGATTTTCATTATAAAGCATACATGAACATGATCTCCCATCCAACCACCCTTGATGGTAGGGGTTTTCAAAAATAGGTTTGAAAATGTAGTATGTTTGAAAATCTCTACCAAGGAAGAATATCATAACTAGTTATATGAATCAACTAGTATGAGATCCAAAAAAAAAATTTTCATGAAGACACATGTAAACCACATGGCACTAAAACACTCAAAATCCATATAGCATAACTCGTACTCATGAAAACTAAGTCATGAGAAAACATAAATAGAGTGAGTGTACAAGTGTTGTGAGAAACATATCAACATGAAAATGGACAATCAAGCTCAATATTAAAAACATGAAATTCATGTGAAATCACTAATTGAAATCATCTTAAAATATGAGATTCATCATACATGTGAAATCGCTTAGCAAACATAAAATTCATCCAAACGATTTAAACTTCAAGGCATATGTATGTCAAGTACAAACTAAAGTATACATACATATCCTAAACACAATGAGTCCACATAAGTATATGCATGAAGGCACGTGGCTCAAGGATGTATATGTATAAATGATAGTTTGGACAAGATGGACATATACATAAAGTTAAAACAAAACATGTAAGATAGTGAATACAAGTCAAATGTAATAATCATCAAAACTAGACTATACTAGTACATCAAGTGAATACAAATGAGCGTTCAAGCACAAACATATATAAAGGTTTATTTGTAGCTCACTAGTTGTACAAGTATAAATCCTAGTCTTAATGAAAACTATCATTCAAGCAAGTTGTCAAAACATGAAGCATGAAACGGGTCAACAATCAATATGATTATGATATCAAAAACACGAATTAAAAAATTATAGAAACATGAAAATCATATGATCTTTATGCATATGCATGTGCATTAGATCTAGGGCATACATGTTAGTATAAACAAATTGAGAACACTAAATATAGATCCATATGAAACATGGGTGCTCAAGGAACTAAACATGTATAACATTAATCTAATGAACAAGGCACAAGCATAATGAACAACAAAACATGATATGCTATAAAAGATGAACATGGAAAGTATGCAAATAAAAAAATTAGGAGTTAGAGATGATACCAAAACCAATGAAGTTGCACCTCTAGTTCTCCAAAACACGGTGGTCCTCCCACCAAATCTCCTTGAGAGTGAAGCATCCAAATGGTTCTCCTTTTAGCTTAGAATGCATCCACCTCAAGGCACCAATACCTTCACGTGACGCGAGAGCTCCCACCTACATCAAAAGTCAAAGAGGTGGTTTTTGGTACCCATTTCTTTGTGGGTCCACGGGGGTTAGTATCTTTTCTAACCCAAACATAATTAGTTGCTAAATTTTCATGATAAATGCGATCATAACAAAATCTAGCAAGGTGGCCTTTTCGACCACAATGTGTACATGTGTACACGTGAGCATACATATGATGATGGTAATCATGAAAAGCATGGGTATGCCTAGATGGGTGTGCATGTAAGGTTGGAACTTGTTTCTTGCGAACCAAGGTTTCCAATCGTGTGTGATTCATGGCACAATGGCTCAAAGTGGAGCCCAAACTATCAACACTTTTCTTCAAAACAAGTATATCATTTTCAATGTTAGACGATAAAGTGGAGCATGCAATAGGTGTGCTAGAACATGAAGCAACATTAGCATGGCAAACATCAATCTCTTTTTGCAAAGATTTATTTTTAATCAAAACCAAATCCAATTCTCTAGTAATTGAATCAATATTATTTTTCAAAGTAAGATTTTCTTTAAAAGTAAAATCCAATTTTGAAGATAAAATCTCATTTTGCTTTACAACATCATCACAATCATTTTTGTTTTTCAAAAATTCATTTCCTTTAAAGCAAGTTCAAGTTGAGATTTAAGTGAGTCACATTCACTTGCAATCTCTTCCTTCTCTTGCAAAACCAATTCAAAATTAGAGCATAAATCCTTTAATTCATTTTTCAAAACAAGATTATCCTCTTTTAACAAATCATGTTTTTCCAACAAATTTTCAAGCTTTTGAGCAAGTTCCATATTTAAGGTTTGAACTTCAAAACAACCATGGCAATAGGAACTAGAGCTATCATCAATATGAGAATCCGATTGTACCTCAAGGGAGTTCTTCCCTTGGACCATGAGGCATTGCTCTTCGGACTTTTCTCTTTTAGATCTCCTCATCTTGTTAATTATCCTTGGAAGCTCGGGAGACGTCAAGATGCTCCAAACTGCAAAAGCCGAATCATAGTGATCAAAAACGGGTAAAAGAAATTCATTTAGAGATGCTCTAAGTGCTCTAAGTGCTAATGCATTGGCCTTCTTATGCTTGCTACTATTTGGGAGGGATTCTATGGTAATGGCTTGATAAACTAGATGACCTAGTGTTTTTAAATGCCTAGTCATGTCCACCTTCCAAGAATCAAGTCTAAAATGGTCAAACATAGGAGGGCTAGCCATGAGAGCAAATTAGTATGAGTGCAAATGAAAATGCAAGTGAAGATTAGCAAACAAGATCACTCCTAGGTGGTTAAACCTAAATATCAGGAGCACTAGCTCTGATACCAATTGAAAAGTCACCTAGAGGGGGGGTGAATAGGTGACAATGCTAATCTATGAACTAAATGCGGAATTTAAAAATTTAATGCAAATTTACACTCAAGTGCTATCAACAAGTGATGCACACAACCAAGCCAAGCAAATATGAATGAGCAATGTAAGTAAATGCAAGGCACAAAGTAAAGAGAGAGTAGAGAGAGAGCCAATGGATCAAGCGCAAACACAAAGATATGTTATCGAGGTTCGAGCACCCAGCTCTACATCCCCGCCTTCGACACACGAAGGATTTCCACTAGCTCGTCCACCTAGGACCCTTTACAAGGAGTACCCAACACTCTTCTCTTTACAACCTCCTCCTGAGGCAAACTCCAACAATCACAACCTCCTCCTTGAGGCAAATTTTCAAACCAAAACAATAAACTCCTAATCACCAACCAATACAAGGATCACCTCTTAACTAGAGGGATACAACCAAAGCACAAAGCTAAGAAAAGATTGGGTTACAACTTGGTGGTCACAACAACAACCACAAACAACTTCTTCTTCCACACAAATAACCTATAGATATAGATAGTAGATTTTAGCTCAAGTGTGGAGAAAACCAAGGAATGGAAATCAGAAATCACAAAGAAAATCCTTGGGAAAAATCAAGAAATCAAGATAGAATAGTTCAATCAAAATTCTTTCCCAAAAACCCTTTCTTTTATTTTCCAAACCCTAATGAAAACACCAAATGGATTGTTCAATTCAAGCTCATAAACTTCTTTTGATTGCTTTGAAAACACCAGAGAATCAGCAAAAATTCGCACAAAAAATCTTAGAGAAAAACTCTTTCAAATGGGGTATTTATAGGCAATTTAGAAAACTAGCCGTTTACAGAATATTTGCCAGATTTACCCTGCCGGTCGACCGGCCCGGTCGACCGCCCAACGGTCAAATTCTGAACCGTTGTGGCTACCGGTCGACCGCCTCGGTCGACCGAGAATTCCTGAGAGCCAACAGCTCTCCGTCGGTCGACCGCTTCGGTCGACCGGATACAGAGTCAGCCAGCGTGCACGTATCCGTGCACGTCGGTCGACCGGAACGGTCGACTGGCTTCTTTGGTGCGGTCGACCGTACCAGTCGACCGGCCAAGCCTGGCAGACAAAAGTCAGGTCTGAAATCTGAGGAAAATTAATGTCAAATAAATTCTTATAAATTACTAAAAATCCCCAAAAATAGTTTTAGCATTTTGCATTGATATATAAACATGTGATAAAAGTTTTGACTCAAATATCAAGCAATTAAAACTATTTTTGTATCTTATCATATTTATCAAAAACCAAAACTTGTATTTTCTAAAACTCAGATTTTGAATAGAAAATACACATTGTCCAAAACTTATCTGAAATACAAAAATATGATATTTAAACATTTTGAAGCATGTTGTATATGAATAGAAATTCAATATACAAGAAACATATATATATCATGATTTTGTCATTAAGTCCATAAATATGTTTTGTTGTAAATACCAAAACATAAAACACATGGAATAGATTATCAAACAAAGTTTGTCTAAACAATTGAAGCATGCATGTATATAGAACAAATCTAATATACATAAACCATGTAAACTTGTTTTGATAAAAAATCTATTCATGAAAACCAAGATCGGTTAAACCTAAAACCGAAAATCAAAACATGAAAGGTGTGTGTTGTGAACTTGAGCTTATCATACTATTCTAATCTTTACAATTAGGATCTAAATCCAAACTAAACTAGGGATACCTAAGTCTTCTTGTAGAGCGCCGTCTCCAAGTTGACTCGGTCCAAACCGTGATTCACCAAGCAAGTGCTATATATGATCTTTGATGCGCGGGCTCTTGAATCAACATGTGCAAGCTTCCAAATCATCTTGTTGAAGCTAAACACCAACTAATATCTTGGTTAATAATCTGAAACTAAAATCACAAGATAATTAGTACACATAACTACATGAGTTAGTCATCATCAAAACTAGAGTGGAAGGCCTTTGGGCCAACAAAAGAGACTACGCGGCTTGAGCAGCTTAAGGCCCAGAGTGATGAACTCTCACAGCAGGAGTTAGCTCAAAGGGCAACCTTGGTTGAGGTCGAAGCTCGTTTGGCCCAGGCGACGAACTTTAATGAGGCTGAGCCGAGGTCGCAAGCGCTTGTTCGGGCTGCTAATGATAGGAGGGCGAGGCTGGCTTCCCTTGAAGAGCGGATCAGATCTTATAATGTACGCCCGTAGATCGCAATATATTTGCCTCCATGTATTCCATCCTTTTGGAATCAATAAAAATAATAATAATTTTTGTTTTGACTCCCCGTCGAATCTCCAAATTGTTCTACTTTCTGAATTATCGGTTCCAAATTGTATTGGTGCCATTTGAGAGAATAGTCCTTTGCTGGATTGAATACTGAGACTTGGCAGTCTGTCAGTTCAGAGGTCGTGATGACATAACTGGTTGAGGAACCACCAAGCTTCAAGGTTGGTGATACTTGTCTTTTGTAAATGTCAACAAGTATCGAGACCTGTCTTTTGTAAATATTAACAGGGCTCGGAATTGAGACTTAGTTATCTGCTGGTTTAGAGGTCGCAATGACATAACCGATTGAGACGCCACCAAGCTCGAGGTTGGTGATACTTATTTTTTGTAAATGTCAACAAGTATCGAGACCTGTCTTTTGTAAATGTCAACAGGGCTTGGGGTTGAGGCTTGTCTTTTGTAAATGTCAACAAGCTCGAAATTGAGACTTGGCTATCTTTTGGTTCAGAGGTCGCAATGACATAACCGATTAAGACGCCACCAAGCTCGAGGTTGGTGATACTTGTCTTTTGTAAATGTCAACAAGTATCGAGACCTGTCTTTTGTAAATGTCAACAGGGCTCGGAATTGAGACTTAGCTGTCTGCTGGTTCAGAGGTTGCAATGACATAACCGGTTGAGACGCCACCAAGCTCAAGATTGGTGATACTTATCTTTTGTAAATGTCAATAAGTATCGAGACCTGTCTTTTGTAAATGTCAACAGGGCTCGGAATTGAGACTTAGCTATCTGCTGGTTCAGAGGTCGCAATGACATAACCGGTTGAGACGCCACCAAGTTCGAGGTTGGTGATACTTGTCTTTTGTAAATGTCAACAAGTATCGAGACCTGTCTTTTGTAAATGTCAACAGGGCTCGGGGTTGAGACTTGTCTTTTGTAAATGTCAACAAGCTCGAAATTGAGACTTGGCTGTCTTTTGGTTCAGAGGTCGCAATGACATAACCGATTGAGACGCCACCAAGCTCAAGGTTGTAATGGAGTTTGGGAAAAGGTCTCATTTTCACGGGGAGAAACGAGGAAATCACTGTCATAGGTTTAGTGTTAACGTAACAGCGAAATGTATATGTGGTCTTACCATTCTATGGATGAGAATTGGTAAGTGATTTTGGAGATCTCGTTTTCACAAGGAGAAACGAGGGAATCACTGTCATAGGTTTAGTGTTAACGTAACAGCGAAATGCATATGTGGCCTTACCATTCTATGGATGAGAATTGGTAAGTTATTTTGGAGGTCTCGTTTTCACAGGGAGAAACGAGGGAACCACTGTCATAGGTTTAATGTTAACGTAACAGCGAAATGCATATGTGGCCTTACCATTCTATGGATGAGAATTGGTAAGTTATTTTGGAGGTCTCGCTTGGAGGAAGATAAAGGCTCTCTTTGTGTGTACTTTGAACACGAAGGTCTTGATCAGAGGTGTAATGATAACTTGATTATAAGAAGGATCCTTAATCAGGGATAATACTTCTTCAAGAACTTGCCATTGACCGGCATCATGAGTAGGTCGCCATCTGAAGTCATAAGGCGGTATGCTCCGTTTGAATAGACTGTTTCTATAACAAACGGTCCTTCCCATTTAGGCTGAAATTTGCCTTTGGTCTTATGCGTCATAATCATCGGTCGTCTGACGGCTAAAACCAGGTCTCCTTTCTGGAAGACCCTCTGTTTGACCTTCTTATTGAAGGCTTTTGAGATTCGAGCTTGATACAGCTCGATGTGTTGCTGAGCTTGTAGTCGCTTCTCATCTAGGGCTTCGAGCTCTTGGAGGCGCAACCGATCATTGTCCTCTGATGTGCTCTTAGTGGTCAGAGCGACTCGCAATGACGGCACCTGGATTTCCAACGGGATGACTGCTTCGCACCCATATACCAGGAAAAAAGGCGTACTGCCTGTCAGTGTCCGAACCGTGGTTCGGTAGGCCCAAAGACATTCACCAAGCTTTTCGTCCCAATCTCGCTTGTTCGAGGAGACGAACTTCTTGAGTAGCTTGATGATCGTTTTGTTGAATGCTTCCGCCAAGCCATTAGCGGCGGGATTATAGGCAGTTGAAGCCACATTCTGAATTCGGTATTTATCGCAGAACCGATAGAATACTTGGCTTATGAATTGGGGACCGTTGTCGTGAATGATCCGCCTAGGGACACCAAATTGATGGATGACATGGTGTTTGATGAAATTAACCACATTAGAGGTTTTGACTTCAACCAGTGGTATAGCCTCTGCCCACTTTGAAAAGTAATCGGTTATTGCCAGGATAAACCGGTGACCTCTTGTTGAAGAGGGGCTGATTGGCCCTATGACATCTATTCCCCATGCTTCAAATGGCCATGAAGCAACAGTCGGGTGGAGCAACTCCGAAGGCTGGTGTATGAAGTCCGCATGAACTTTGCATACTTTACACCTTCGTGCATATTGGATGGCATCGGCTATCATGGTTGGCCAATAGTATCCAACCTATGCAACCTGTCTTTGAGTTTTGGACCTGGCTGATGAGCTCCGCAAATGCCGTCGTGTGCTTCTTTAAGCACTTCCTGTGCCTCTGAACTGGAAAGGCAACGGAGGAGGACACCGTCATATGAACGACGGTAAAGTGTCTTCAGAGTTGGATCGTAGTAGAAACGGAGAGACCTTCGTCTGATAGATGCCGCTTCTTTAGGATCGTCTGGCAGCAGACCATGTAAAGCATAGTCGATGAGAGGAAATCTGCAATCTCTCGGCTCAAGATCCGTGGAGACATTATAGACTTCTCGAGTTCTTAACATATGCTTAGAGCATACAAGATGTCGAGTTGCCACTGTGAGGTGATACTCGGTGTCGGCTAGGAGGGCTAGTGTTGTTGCTAATGCAGCAAGAGCGTCTGCCCTGGTATTCTGAGATCGAGACACATGCCCGATGTAGAAACCTTCAAATAGGTTAGCCAATTCGATGGTTGTATGGTAATAAGGCACCAAATCCTCGTGGCAAACTTCATATTCGCCTTTAACCTGATTGATGATCAGTTTTGAATTGCCATAGGCCTTGAGGTAGCGTACCCCCATTCCATGGGCGAGCTGAAGGCCAATGAGCAGAGCATTATATTCCGCTATATTGTTGGAGCATGATTCCGTCAGGGAGAATGCTCTGGGAAGGACATGATTCTGTGGGGAGATAAACACAACTCCCACTCCGGCAATAATCTTGCCTTTAGGGCCCATTCGCGATGCTCCATCGAAGAACATCTGCCACACTTCCTCCTCTGAGGTTACATTAGAGTCAAAGACTTCATCTGGAATATCCTCGTGAAGTTTTGAATGTTCCGGAACTGGATGAGCAGCCAAGAACTCTGCAAGGGCCTGACCTTTAACCGCCTTCTGAGGGGTAAAGATCATGTCGTATTGAGACAAGAGAAGTGCCCACTTGGCCAATCTTGAATTCAGTGATCCTGGCTTTGTCATAAGGAGACGCAATGGGTTCACTCTGGAGATGACATGTATGGTTTGGCCGACCAAATAATGCCGCGTCTTCTGAACAGCAAAGACGAGAGCTAAGCACTCTTTCTCGATAGGATTGTAGCGAGATTCTGCTCCTATGAGAGTTCTGCTCTGATAATAAATGGCTTGCTCGTGACCATTGTCGTCCTTTTGAGCAAGGAGGGCACCGAGAGAATAGTCCATAGCTTTTACATAAAGCAAGAATGGTTTCCCTGATGTAGGGGCCACTAAGACTGGAGGCTTTGTGAGGTACCTCTTGATGTCTTCATAAGCTTCCTAGCAAGCTTGATCCCATACGAAGGAAGCACCCTTTTTCATGAATCGGGTGAACGGTTGACATCGGCCTGAGAGATTTGCGATGAATCTTCTGATATAAGCCAGTCTGCCTTGCAAGCCTCTAAGCTCTTTGAGATTCCTCGGTGGATGCATGCTTTGAATGACTTTGACTTTGTCTGGGTCAAGATGAATCCCTTTTGATGTAACAATAAACCCAAGGAACTTGCCACTTGACACTCCCAAGAAGGATTTTGTCGGATTCATTTTCAGCTGATGAGCCCGCATTATGTCGAACATCGTTCTCAAGTCATGAAGATGGTCATCTTTGCTGCGGCTTTTGACAGCAATGTCGTCGACATAGCATTCTACGGTTTTCTGGAGATGATCACGGAAGATCGTACTCATTGCCCGCTGGTAGGTTGCTCCGGCGTTCTTCAGTCCGAAAGGCATTACAATGTAACAGTATATCCCCAATGGTGTTCGGAATGAAGTATGCTTCTCGTCGTCAGGATACATCTTAATCTAGTTGTACCCTGAAAAGCCGTCCATGAAAGACATCCTTTCGAATCCACATGTGTTGTCGATCATGACATCGGTGATGGGTAGCGGGAATTCATCTTTAGGACAGGCCGTATTGAGATCACGGTAGTCGATGCAGACCCGTATTTTCCCGTTCTTCTTGAGGACGGGGACGATGTTAGCTACCCAATCTGGATGTTGTTCCTCCCGGATGAAGCCACATGCCATGAGCTTGTGAACTTCGGCTTCAATAGCTTCCATAATGTTCGGGCGAAACTGATGTTGTTGCTGCTTGACTGGCTTGACGTCGGGCTTGATATTTAGACGTTGCACGGCTACTTGTGGATCAAGTCCGGGTATGTCTTCGTAGCTCCATGCGAAGACGTCTATATACTCCTTTACGAGTATTATCAATTCTTCCTTTTTTGTAAGTGATAGGCTTTCACTTATAAAGATGGGCTTAGGGTAGTCTTGACTACCCAAGTTGACCTGCATCACCTTGTCTTCAGTAGGTGGTTCGCGCAATTCGAATCGCTTTTCCCATTGGAGGTCTAATTGCTGGGCCCATGGTTCCTCATCAGTAGCTTCTGCAGGCTCCAATTGACTGCTCGAAGTCATATTAATGGTGAGGTTTTTGAACATCATTCCCACACTGACGTCTGAGTCCCACTCGGAGGATGAGACTGAATGTGATGGAATTGGTTCATGGTCTTTAGCTTGAACTGTTGCTGATGATGTGGGTGTAACATATCCCAACCCCCTGCGTGTACTATCATAGTAATTTGCAGGCTTCCCTTTAGGCACAAAGTTCCGCATCAAACCGCGCCTTCCTTTTCCAAAATTCAGGCCTTCTCCATGCTTTAGGTCGTATCCCATTTTCTTCATAATATGGCGCGCAGGTTGCGCGTAATGAAAGAATTATGGAGTGTCTGGGTCTGAACTTGAATCTGCGGCCGTGGGTCCCCGTGGTGGGTTCTACCGAAAATTATCGGTAACTGACCTTCTTTGGATGGCGGGATCACCAAGACGGCTCCTTCTGCGGATTCCATGGGTGTGCTGGCTGCACTCGACTTATGTAAGGGCATATACAGAGAGCCATCTGTAATGGATTTAACCGTCCCAACACTCGCAGGATAATCAAAAGAAATATTATCATTAATTACCCATTCACCTTCATCCTCTGAAGGAGCATTACATTGGGGATTATTGAGACATGTTATAATTGGTTCACCAATCAGAATAGCTGGCATGCCTGCTTCGGATTCTGAATCTGCCTCATTGCCACTTTCATCATCGCCTGGCAATGGTTCTTCAGGTGTTTCACCAGCCTCTTGATACAGGAGAGCGTCAGTGAAGTAATTTTCCACCCCTTGAATGGTTGTTTCTCAGCAAAGACAGTTCATACTGTCGCGTCATCTTCAACATATTTGAAGCATTGGTGCAGAGTAGAAGGAACGATCCAGTTGGCATGGATCCATGGTCGTCATAGCAGCAGGTTATATGACGTGTCGGCGTCAATGACATAGCATATCACTTCTGACTTCAGGCTCCCGATTCTGCAACGGAGCCGGATTTTCCCAAGTGGGTGACTGCTCCCGGCATTGAAACCGTATATTCTAGTGGTGGTTGCGGACAACTTATACAGCGGTATGCCGAGGAAGTAGAGAAGCCTTTTGGGGATGATGCTGAGTGCGGACCCCGGATCGACTTGTATTCTTTCAATGCACGTTGAAACCGATATATCCGGTGTAGTACAGAGGTCGATCGTGCTTGTTGTCTTTGAGAAGCATATCTTCCGCCGTGAATGTAATGGCGGGCACCTTTGACTGTGTGTGATGACATTCTGGGCAAGGAGACTGAACGTCATCGTTAGGGACCTCTGGCATGCATGTCAGAAATGATTCTGAATTAGCCAGCGCATCCCTGAGTGCTTCTCTTGTCTCTTTTGAGAGACGAAGGAGCTCGTGTATTATAATACGAGCTGGGATATTAGCCAGCTGGGCCAATATGTCAAAACGAAAGGGCATGTCAAGCCCTAGTCCTGAAGGCTTCTTCAGGACTTGGTCGAATCGGACCTCTTTAGGCTTCTCTTTTCCCTTGGTTGGAATCGAAGCGGATGCTGGTACTTGTACTGACGTCGTTTGCTATTGTTTTTCGCCAGTAGCTTTCTCATACTGTTTTAAGTATGATTTTCCGGATCAAGTACCCGTCGGCTGAGGTACATCGGCCTGCGTTATGCAAGCATGCCTTTCTCCTTCTGAATCACTGAGGGAAGCCGATGTAAGATTGTCGTCGTCTGGTAGGATGGAGATGACATTGCAAGATTTGTCCTTTGACTTAGGCTTCTTTGAATCCCACTACACGTCTTGGACGAGGTCTGAGTGTATCCACATGACTTCCCCTGTCTCCAATGTTAAGGAAACAAAACCCTTATTGTTTTGAGCTGTAGCCGGAGGATGCTTGACGTCCAACTGTGGCGTGGGGGCTGGATAGGTCCCGTCAGGAACTGTGACCTTTGGGGTTTTGCCAAACTCGAGGATCACCATATTGGCGGTGACTTTCTTTTGCTCCGTCTTCAATGTCAGAACCCCGGCATCAACCAAGGCTTGAATTTTATCTTTGAGGACATAGCACTTGTCGTAGGATGATGAATCATCCTGTGATAGAGACAGTATTTGGGATCATTCATGCGTCCTATCTCATTGGGACGCCGAACATCTGGCAGCTTCATCTTATTCCCTTTGTGGAGCAGATGGAATATCGTGACCACCTGATCGTCTTTGAAGGAGTACTATTTTGGAGGGAACTTAGGCTCCTGATTGTTGAAGCCGCTCTTCTTGGCCTTTGACTGCACGTCCCCGGACAATTCCACAGACATAGTCTCTTTCCCTTTGGCTTGAGAAGACTGCGGTAGGTCGCTACGTCCTTTACTGTTCATACCCCATTTGCCTCTAGGGGTGGACGGTTCGAACTTTTTAGCCGACTTTTCGGCTATCTCAGCTTGTTCGACCAATTCTTTCCAAGTGTGGGCTTTGACAGCCCCCATGCGAACTTCCACTTGGTCCAAGAAGTTGTGCCTGCATGTCTGTAAGAGCATGGGTAATGGCATCCCTGTTGGGCACATCAAGGATAAGTTTCTGAACCGCTCAATGTAGTCGCAGACAGATTTGCCCTTCTTCTGCATAGTGGAGAGGAGCTTGTCCATGGTTATTTCGGTATCGTCCTCGTAGAAACGAGAGAGGAACCGGGTTTCTAGGTCAGTCCAGGAGTTGATAGAGCCCGAAGGGAGACTTCGGAACCAATCAAATGCCACCCCCTTTAAGGTGCCAATGAACAGCCTAGCCATGATGGCGTCGTTGCTTATAACATTACCAGTCTAAGACCGGAAGTAGTAGATGTGCTGATTTGGTGAACTCTTACCAACATACGTATGCAACGTTGGTGGTTTGAACTTCGGTGGATATGACACCGAATCCCACTCCAATGGATAAGGACGGACTGCCCCCACTTTCTTTAATTCATCCTTCTGAGTTAGGGATGCGATTTGAGCTTGGAGGCTTTAAGGACTTTGGCGTCTAAGGAAGAACCCTCTTTGGATTTCTCCGTTTTTGGCTGCTCATTGCTGAAATGTTCCTCCTCATCGTGATTGCTCCCGGCATCATTGTCATTCCGATTGCTGAGGAGTCAAGCAAGCATCTGTTGAATATTGTCCAGGTCCTCTTGCTGGGTTTGGAAGTTTGCTCCTGAGCTTCCAGGCGCCGACGAAGGTCATCGTCAGTATTATCAGCCATATTGACTGATGCTTTGTCTGTTCGCACTGAGCTAACTGTCGCCGAAGAGGCGTACCCACTGTCTTCGTCTTCTTCATCCGATGGCTGGAGTGATTTCCTGGGCTCTGTCGAGGCTAGGGCCATTGAGGAGGAAGGCTGTTCATAATTGTAGGGTATCGCCACCCTAGATCTGGTGTTCCGAAAAACCTTCTCCATGCACCAAGACTTCTCCTAAGCCTGGGCTGTAATCTGGATCTGGGGAGCTATAGGGGGTGTTGTCAGATGTTTGTCTTCCCCTGCATAACTCTCGTCCTCTTCCGGTCATGTTGACGGATGCAGAGGATGGATCTCGCGAGACGCTCCTTTTGCGATGCTTTACCGGGGTTTGCACCGACAGCCGATGAAAAACTGATCGCCGACCTGGGGAGGTGGCGAAGATTGGTGCTAGCCGGCAATGGACCGAGTGGACTGTCACCAACTGACATCCCACTTGTTGACAACAGGAAGAAGAGGTTTGTTCACTTGTCGACAATTCCCGCAAGTCAGGCCAAGTATGTCCTAAACGATCTGGTGCAGAAGCTCCTTTGGATAGCGCATAGGAGAATGTCTTGTTCCTTTTGTCCCTGCAGAAAGGATTAGCAC
This sequence comes from Agave tequilana, assembly GCA_038442645.1. NCBI lineage: Eukaryota > Viridiplantae > Streptophyta > Magnoliopsida > Asparagales > Asparagaceae > Agave > Agave tequilana. The sequence continues at coordinate 110,945 of JAVJIF010013222.1, forward strand.
TGAATGGTGCTTTAGTTCTAACTTCGCCAATAGGCGCGAACTTAGTGCTTGACGCACTGGAAAGCGGAGCACGCTGTGGTGTTTTACCCGCTATGCTGCTGCGAAGGGGATGGACCCCGTGAGTACGCTGAGGTACAGTAGCTTCGCTCATATGAATGAGGCTGGCACAATGCGTTGTTGCTCTTGAATTGGGCGACGGTATGATTGCCGTCGTGACTTCATGGTCGGCCGCATTGCTGGAGCAGAGAGGCATCTTGCCTTTTTCTTTGCGAGAGAGGCGCGGTTTCGGGGGAGCTACGCCTGAGGCTTCGGCCAGAGACTTCTGTTTAGGCCTCCACATCCGCTTTGTCAGAGGATACTTAGGTTCGCAAGGAACCTGATTAGCCACACGCGAGGCTGGAGGGTGTTGGCAGAATTCTACTTCTTGTTTCTGTTCCGAAACCTTAGCCGTGGAGACCGTCCTATGCTTCCGTGCTCGAAGCATTAGGCCATCCCTAGAGAGGACTTCTTCAAATCTCCCTTGGTAATATTGAACGACCAGGTTCTCAAAAGTGTTAGACTTAGACTGCGGGCGTGCTTCTTTGTTGCGCCAGAGAACCGCAGTAGGCTCGCATATAGCCTTTTCTGTCTCCGCAGAGACTTTCCTTGAAGATTTAGCCAGAGAGGCTCTGGCTGCACCGGCTTTTCTGAATTCAGAGTTAGACCCGAAGCTCTGTTCGTCGCATTGCGACACTCGATTCTCGGCAGTGGAGAATTCGGTCCCCAGCAGAGTCGCCATCTTGTTTTCCATTGATTTGCAAAGGGGAAAACTTACAATAAAAAGGGTTTGAGGAGCTAAATTACAAGTATTCTTAAAAAGATTACAAGTAAATCTCCTCAGAGATTCTGGAGAAGTGTGCCGATAGGAGTCTGGTCAGCGCGCGAATACTTTGTCCCTTTGACGATGCGAGCGATGAGATTCCCTTCTCGCCTGGTTCGGGGAATCAGAGAATAGAAGGTTGGTAGAACCCTCTTGCTACTTCTCAAAACTGCCTTCAATTAGGAATTCCTTCTCGCCTGGTTCCGGAGATTCCTTGAGAAGAAGGTATTTAGGGTATCAGCACCCTGATTAGAGAAGCAATTCTCTATAAAGTCTCTGAATTCGAAAGCGCACGGTGCGTCGTGAAGAAGTCTCTGCTTGTGGAGTCGTGAAGAAGTCTCTGCTTGTGGAGTCTTCTCTCTCACTTTTTCTCTCTTTTTTTCGTGTGCCCCTGGTGGGCTATTTATAGGGAGAGCAAGGGTATAATCGTCCCTTGAAGATATGGAAACAGATTGAATCAAATCTGTTTGAATCTGGAAAGTAGCCTTGCTGCGAGGCTAAGATCAGCTTCTGCGAAGCTAGAAATGGCAGGTCGGTTGATCCTCTTGATCTGTTTTGATCCTTTCCATATCATTGGAGGATTTCCCCTGATCTTCTTACTCGTTTTAGAAGAGCCAAGAGATTGTGGCAATCAACTGCCAAATTTGATCTCCGATTTAATCTTAATTGGATTTGATCTGATTAGATTTGATCTCATCTGGAGATTTGATTGGTCAAAGGTTGACCATAGCAGACCAGCAGCGGAGCTGCCGCGTTGAGCTCACAGCGGAGCTGGAAGGCGCATCTGGCGAAGTTAGAAGAAAGCTCTTCAGCGGAGCTAGATAACATCTGTGGCGAAGCTACCGAACATCCTTCTGCGTGGTTGCGTGTGGCTTCAAGCGAAGTTAACTCTCTGCGGAGTTGCGCTTCAGCAGTTCAGGCGAAACTATAAGTTAGCTTCCTGGCGAGGCTTTGAATGGCTTCAAGGCGAAGTTGGATGATCTTAGCCTCTTAGGCGAGGCTATCCTTTGGGCTCATGTAATGCTAAGTGCTAGCATCTTAGACCTGCTGAGGTCTGTTCAGAAACAATTCAGGTTCACTGTCTGCTTGCTGGATCAGTGGAGTCTAAGTTGCTTCCTTGTCCCTTGGAGATGGGTGAAAACTGGTCGTCAGCTTGTCTGTCACTTGTCTTTTGTAAATGTCAACAAGTTTAGACATTGTTCAGACCAATAAGAATCTTGTCTTTTTTAAGTGTCAACAGGTTACACTAAGTGTGTTGCAATTGGTTTTTAAATTCCGCATTATTTGTCTTAGATTAGCCGTACACCTATTCACCCCCCTCTAGGTGTACTTTCAGTAAGTTGGCGCTCTATTTATAGTCTACCGTTGGATTGTCTGCTATAGAGGCCGAGTACATGGCCATGATAGAGGCTATGAAGGAGGCAATATGGATTTAAGGGTTGTTCGATGACTTGGGGATTGAACAGGATCTGTTGAAGATCAATTGTGATAGCATGAGTGCTATCTATTTAGCGAAGAACTAGGTGTATCATGTAAGGACGAAGCACATAGACGTTAGGTTCCAATTTGTTCGTGAGATTCTTGATGAAGGTGATATTGAGTTACTAAAAATTCACACAAAGAGAACCCCGCAGATATGGTTACTAAGGTGGTGTCAAAAGTGGTGTCAGGAGTAAAGTTTGCACCTTGTAAAGAGTTGCTCCATATCCTTCCAGTTGCTTGAGCTCGTTAGAGCTCGTTTGGATGAACTATGAATGACTTGATCCCTTGGGCAGGGTACGTAGGCAGCCACATTGGTGCAACCACTTTCAAGTCGACAGGCACTATGATGAGATCAGCTCAGGTTTGATAAATCTTCACCGAGAGGAGAATTGTAGAGAGAGAAGAAATTGTATGGAAGAGATCAGAGGAGATCAGAAGCTAAAAGGAGCGAGAACGGCGCGTGAACAGAGGTAAAGTGATATCAGACCAAGCAGCAGAACCGGTGTGCACAAAGCAGGGGCCGGTCGACCGTCCGGTCGACCGACGTGCACAAAGCAGGGGTCGGTCGACCGCCCGGTCGACCGGTATGCACAAACGTGCACAGGATAGTGCACAGGATAGCTCAGTCGACCGCCCGGTCGATCGGCGCAGGAGGTCGACCGACTGACATGATGAGACTCTCGGTTGAACACGGTCGCCTGCCCGATCGGCCGGGTGCTTGGGTCGGTCGACCGCCCGGTCGACTGGCAGGGGTATCTAGGGCGCGAATTTGCCTCTCTTTTTTGGAGTCGGACTTTGTTTCTGAATTGAAGACGAATCCAATTAGGGTTTCCTAAATTCCTGGACTCTTTGGCTATAAGTAAAGTGGCAGCGCCCTCTTGAATTGTATGCAAGATACAAATTTGTATTGGTTGTTGAATCAATAAAGCTCTCTCTACCTTGCCCTGAGGACGTAGGTAAATTGCCGAACCTCGTTAAATATTGTGTTTGCTTTCTCTCTTATTTCTTGTTCTTGTTATCGTGTGGTACTTCTCTGTTGCATCTATTGTGTTCCTCGCTGGTTGTTGCATCATGCACGCAACAATATGTTTTGCAAGAGATTTCTAAAATGTTGGATGTAGTACTGAAGTTAAGCTGGGTAATGGTAAACTGTGATTTCTAGAGAGACAAGTGGTGTTCTGAATTGTCTTTAGCCAGTTTGTTTCCTAGATTGTATTATTTGATAGACAAAAAGGATATTATTGTGTCTCAAGTGGTTATTGGGGTTGTAATGATTTGCAGTGGAACTTACATTTTAGAAGAAATTTGATTGGCAGCTAGGTTGATGAGTACAGAGAATTCATCTTGATTCTGAGTCCTTTTAAACGTACAGATAATAGAGATGTGAGGATGAGGAGATGGGATAATAAAAGGCAATTCACTTTTAGTTCTTACTATGCTTTTCTAATTAGTAGATGTATTACTTTTGGGAATAAACACATTTGACAGGTTAAAGTTCCTTTGAAAATAAGGTTTCTTAGATGGATCATTTTAAAAGGTATGCTGAATACTTTGAATTTGCTTGCTTACAAGGATATTAGACAAGGGATTTGTGTACTGGGTGGTGTTGAGCCAGAGTCTTTGAAACATATTTGTTAGAATGTCAGTATGCTGTGAATATTTGGAATAATTTTCTTACTAATCTTCATATTCTTAACTTCCCACAAGATGTTTCTGAATTGTGGTAGAATGGAAACAAAGTTGGGTTAAACAAAAATGTAGATTGGAGTGGGATTTGAGTGTAATTGGCTATTTGTTGGAAAATATTGTCTAAAAGGAAAAATAGAATTTTTCATCAAAAAGCTAGACTGAGTTCTGTTATTTATGAAAAATTAACTCTTTCATTACTTTTTGGTTTGTGAATATACCGAAGAAGCAGTGGAAGACTTTTGTTTGAAGGAGAACAAAGGGTATTGCAGGAAAGAAGGCAATTCAAAGTCAAGTAACCAATTCCGTGATGATGGAGTGGTGGTGGATTCTATTTGTCACACCCCGTTAACCAAAATATACTAGTATGGGTATGTGACGAGAGTCGGCGACATATTTTTTCTCAAATACGTTAAGCTCGGTACATGAAATTAAACACAATATAAAGATAAATTTCAACTTCATAACACAAGTATAATAGTACCGCAAAAGTCGTGATTATTACATCATAAAGCCAAAGTAAAAGAAAGTAAAATCGTCACAAGCTGGATATAAAACCTAGTCAACTGCTAAAACTCTGTAACACGTTCAAAGTAGTCCTAATCCTGTGGAGTTTCTGAATCTGGATCTGAGTTAGCAAACTTAGGGTCATCAGTAAACAAACTAGTGAATCGTAAAATGATGGCAGATAGTGATATAGAACAAGTATAATAACAATCAGTACACTGGAAGCATATTACAAGTATAATAACAACCAATATATAATTGAGTAGTAACATAGTCAATTTGTAAATATCTCATATGTCAGGGTTTATCAATGTATGTCTATTATTAAAGCGCTGTTATTGAAATTGATTAGTGGAGAGATGCTTTGTACTAATGTGTTATTATTTGAATTTGACTGGTAAAGAAGTGATCTGTATTCTAGATGAGTTACGTACATACCCAGAATAACGGCTCAAGCCCCCTGATACTAAATCATGACGTACCTCTAGGTACTCGTGTATAAGTAATATAAACAGAGCATGATGCCAGTCTCCGGGAACCCTGCGATGGAACCCTTGTTTGGTTGCACAACCCGTATCCTAAATTCACTTAAAATATAGATACTGTCTCACCTATCAATTTTCATACTCTGATGTAAATTATCTAGTGTTAATATCACCTAGATTACTAGGTCTGGTCAATAACAATATTTATAACAAGTATATATTTAACAAGATTTTTTCCCAATAATTTAGGAAATACGAACTATGATGTTGTCATGTAATAGTCATGCATATTTTGTTTAATTTTTCAAGTAAAATAAACATACTGTTCAAAAATTAATAATCTTATTTTTCTGAAATTTTTTTACTAATTATGGTTATTTTTAAGTACTTTTCTAAAGAACAAAGAATTAATAATTTAAAAAATATAATTTTCAGGAATTAATAATTACTTAGTTTAAAATTTTATAATAATTTTATGCAAGCACAAAATGAACAATTCAGCGCAAAATATCTAATTATTTGTATAAGAAATTAAATCATTGAAATTTGCAATATTTTAAATACTTTTACATTCTACAAATTTAATATGAAATCTAAATAATTAAATATCAAATAAATAAATTACAAAATAAATTAATTTACCACAAAAAAAGATAGTTTGTTTAAAGAGTGTTAAAAACAGTCACCTAAGTTTTTCGGGAATTTATTGAATCTATTTGATTTTTCGGGAATTTACATAAAATTTAGCAACTATTAGAATTATTTAAAGAATATTTTAATTTAGTTTATTCTAGGTATTTTGGTTACAAAATAAATTGTTTAGGAGTTGAAATATATATTATGAATTAATTAACTTAATTTCTAATTTTTTGGATTTAAATTAGCCTAAAATCATTAAAGTTACTTAACGAATCTTGATGCTATAGTAATTGGTGTGGAGCATCCAGAAATTTTCTATAGGAATGGGTCTGGATTCTTAATAGGTCTGAATTGCTACAATAATGGGTTTGGATTCTTAACACGTCTGGATATATGCAGGTCAGGTGCAAACGGGTTGGGTACATTCGGATCGGGTCTGTGCTCTGCAAAGACCATGGCCGGTAGCTGCAGGGCCTGGTCAAGAGTTTCCCTTGGCTAGGCGGCCTGCTTGCCAAGCAATTATCTCGATCAGAGAGCTGCTTGTCGAGAGTCTCGGCGAAGACTGTCTTGGCTGAGAGTGCGTGGTTCTCGGGTTTGGGTGATTTTAAGGTAAGAAAAATTTCTAAAATTCTCAAAAATTCATATTAGTTATATAATTGGGTTGTGAATGTTTTGGAGTAATTTATTAGGTTTTTCGGTAATATTTTGTGATTAAATTTTATTAAAGTAACTCATGTACGCTACGCGAGGTGTTCGATGAAATGCCTAAACAAAAGGAAATATAAAAACTCAAACTCTACTCATTGGAATGGTTTCCCCTCTGTCTAAACTCCGAGTCCCATGTCCGCATTGTGGTGATCTCATCTCAGGTGGATTTGAAAAGAGGGAAATGTGGGGAGAGTGAGAAAATTTATGATTGTTTCTTGGATTTTTGCTTAGGAGAATGACTCATGATATAAACAATCTAATACTCCAAGTAAATCCTGGTTATAATTAGGACGTTGAAGAAGCCCGAGGTCGAGATTCAGTGATTCATTTGATGTTTTAAGCAGCAAAGTAAATTGCCCAAATCAATTGGAAATCATCTCAGAGATATCACATAATTTACTATACTGTAGAATCATGTGTCTCATAGATAAGCAGGAAATAGTATGATACAGTCAATGGGGCTGTTTGGTTGCAAGAAAGTGGACGGAAGTAAAGAAATAGGGAAGTATAATTGCTCACTTCCCTATCTATCCAAACACCGGAAAAGGAAAATAAGAAAATTCATTTTCCTTTTCTCTTTTCTCTTTTACACAATCATTTCCTCATTTCAGAATGCTACAGTTAATTTTGTGATCATGTAAATTTCATTTGTAATAAGTTGTAGTACAAAACAGTTAATTTTTTGATCATGTAAATTTCACTTGCATTCTAATTACAGTCCATTTTTTATTTGCTTAATTAATTTTTATTTTAATATTATTTTACGGTCAACTTTGTGGTCAACTTTTCCACTTCCACTTTCACATTACCATCCAAACACCGGAAAAGACAAAACATTTTTCAAATCACACTTCCCACAACATCCAAACACCGAAAAACTTACTAATCAATTCCCAAGTTCCAAAGGAAAATATTACTACTTCCTCAATTCCTCACTTCCTCACTTCTACCCTTAACTAAACAGGCCGTAGTAAATGACTACAAATGGAAGAGCCAAGGAACAGGTCCATTTGTGAAATCACTGTGACTTTTGTAGCAACGGGTTAAATTAGTGGTTAAGATCTCTTAACCTGAGTTTGTACTGCCAAACAAAATCTTATATTTATATGCACTAAAATAAATTTGGCCAGGGTAAGATTTTGATCGGCCTGAGATGAGTTTACAAACCAACCACCCCCACTTGGACTATATTTAACCACGTGTAAAGCTAACATTAATCTTCCTCTCAATGGTCCAATCAAAATTGCAAAAACTGCACACGAATTTATTTAAGCTGCCTGTGAAGATTATACCTTGATCTGGCTTAAATGAGATTAAACCAACATTCAGT